>JAMQGT020013013.1:0-155499 GCA_024447675.2 Pterophyllum scalare | reverse complement strand
GATGTTATGTTGGTTTTTGGTTCAGTTAGGTATTGCTAAGTGGTTCCATTTCACTGATTTCACATTACTAATCAGAAAGTACAGTTGCAGTGGCGGAAAAATTAAACAGACAGCAGAGCTGCTGAAATTCACTTTTAAGGCACTTTACGGTTTACGGCTGGATTTATTTTAACTGTATTAGATAGTTTATACCAGTTTAAGTGCCGCTGCATATATATATATATATATATATATATATATATATATATATATATATATATATATATATGAGTGTGTATATATATATATATATATACACACTCATATATATATATGTGTGTGTGTGTGTGTGTGTGTGTACATATATATATATATATATATATATATATATATATATATATATATATATATATATATATGAGTGTGTATATATATATATATATATACACACTCATATATATATATGTGTGTGTGTGTGTGTGTGTGTGTGTGTACATATATATATATATATATATATATATATATATATATATATATATATATATATATATGTAAAGGCTAAAGAATTAAAGGTATAATATAACATGAGCTTTAGAGGTCCTGGCAGAATAATTTTCTTTCCTTGTTGACTGTATATAAATGAAGGAAATAGCCAATATGACATCACTCATTGGTTTTTGAAATCCTGTTTCTGAAGACTGTTGCTGCTTTTCCATTTCAGTCATGCTGTAAACACACAGCAAATTATATCCTGTATTACTGCATTACACATAGGATTATAATTAGTAAAAATGGCAATCATTCTGTAATAGACTTTTATACAGTCTGACTTGTATTTGTAACAGGAGTCGCCCCCTGGTGGTCATTAGAATGAATGCAGATTTTGAGACTCTCTACACATTGGCTTCATTTTAAGGCACACCTGGAAGCCTGTTTCATCTTTTCATATAGAAGCCATGCTTAGTATGGGGCCAAGAGCGGTCATCCTTGCCAGTCTCTTTTTAGGGCTCCTGTGAAGTTTACTGTCGGTTGGAATGAAGCCTCATATTTAGAATGTAGAGATGTGAGAGTACCACCAATGGTCTCATCTAATTTTTAATAAGAAACTGTGTTTTCCCAAAATACCAAATTAAATTCTGTTGATCATATGCAATCTCTTGGAAATGCTCCACTTAAACTGTTGTCATAATCTATTATTTATCCTTGGGGCCTGCCAAATGTAGGATTCTTGTAATGCATTAGTCACTTATGCTGAAATCACCAATGGAAAGCAGCTGCAGCTTCTTCTCTGTTTAGTGGAATGGAGACTGAGTTTAGGGCGCTCAGTGTGTTTGGTCTCCTTGGAGGTAAGGGGGGAAGCACTTTTAATGGGTACTCAGCCTCCGGTGAGTTATTGGCTGTTTGTTATTCTTTGTTGAGAGAACCAATTTGAGGGTTATAGAGCAATTAGCTATTTATGCACAGTGCCTGACTGAGTAAGCGTGGAAAATCAAAGTAGGACCAGCCAAGGTTCCAAAGCCCTACATACAGATCTAAAAATCCCTTTTTGTGTTTGGCCTGTCTATAAAGTATGATCAGTGGATTAAGCACCATGCAAAGTGGGGAGTGCTTTATATTACCTAACTAATACAATATATTACCCTCCATTTAAAGAGCTACCATTAAAACTAAAGCCAGGTTATGTTTTTACGCCAGAGGGGGAAATGGTTTGATTCAAGTTCCCATAAAGTGTCAGATTGAGTGTCATGATGAATATTCATAAATTAGTTTAATGAAGACCTCACATTGATTAAGCCTTTTCTAATGGGCTGTATCATAGTGAATGCCAGAATATAATTGGATTACTGTGACTTTGGGAAGTACTTTGAGACATTGCCCACATTGGAAATGAAGATGTGCAGCCCACTAACGGCATAATTGACAAGGATGAAGATGGATGGATCTAGGCGACTCCCAGGCTTTTTCTGCCCAAAGCAGAGGAGCCTACAGCTGTGCCCCCCACACACCGAGGCAAGATTTAATTAGCTTCAAGGGCCTTTTTTTTTTTTTTTTTATAGAAAAACTGGAAACTATTATTCTGCAGAAAAGAGAGGTCCCAGTGTCACCATTTTCTAGATATCATTCAAAGTAAATTTCTTATCGATTAGTAATTGGGAAAAAGAAATCCTTCCTTTTTATCCCATTCAGAGTAAAGTTTTTGCGTTTTTATCTCATCTCTCGACAGAAAATAGTTCCCTTTTGCTTCTATTTCCTACAATTTTCTGTAACTTCAGTTTTTATTAAATGTAGATGTATATGAGGTACAATCATTATTAGTCAAAATGGCTTTCCACTAAACCTCAAACCAATAATTAGAGAGAACTGATGCATTCTCATTACTTCTTCATTTGTATTCCTGGCCAAGCACAGCATTAGCTAATGTCAGAAATCACCCTTGTTCAGATTTCAAAAACGTCTTTAGGCTAAGCTCATTATGAATTAAGAACCCCTTTGTGTATTCCTTGACTTCTACATACATACCCCACGCCACTGTACCAAATTATGCAAATCCTTTCTTTCGTAATGAAGCCGACATCCCATTGAGATCTGCAAGACTGCATTAGGCCTTTAGTGGTCCATTTACATTTGCTGGTACGTAACTTGAAAGTAAAGGGAAAAACATTTCGGTTGCCATACATAAACTCCACGCTATGCGTCCAGCGTCAGCTGTGACATTACTTTATTGTTATCACAGAGGTAGGAACACAGCTGTAACATGTGGTCGTGGAGCCATCCGTATAATGAATAAGGTGACAGGCAAACAGCAGAAGCAAAGCTGACGTCTCCTGGGTCTGATTAGCCTGTTGGTTTTTAATGAGCTTTTTGGCACATCCACAAAAACCTGTTTTCATTTTGCAGATAATTGTTTAATTCGCATGTTTAGATTAGATCATTTTTGTTGTTGTGCAAAGCCAAGCTAAAGCGAAAGTGGTACGATTCTGCTCTCACCTTTAAAGGTGAGTATTTTACATTTGTAGACTGGAGTCTGGAGAAAAATGTTGCTTCATCTTTGCTGTTGCTCCTTAAACTCACCTTAAGAAAACTGGAAAATCTGTCTTTTTTTGTTTTGTTTTTACAAAGGCAAGACTAAAGACCTGAGCACCTTTCTTAAACCATCAACTATATAAAACATCTCTTAATGCCATTATAGGAACCACCCATCAGCCTGTACAAACAAGAGTCTTAGCCAAGCTTATGCTGCATTGGAGAGTTTTCCCATCTGTCACTGAATGGAAGCATTAAGTATTTGACATGATCAGACAGTTATAATATGAATCTTTTCACTAGGAAACTTGTGCAAACAGGAATTTCAATAGGTGAAACAGGTAACTATTACTGTCACTGTTTTCCCAAAAGAAAAAAAAATAATAATGTGCAGAACTCTTCAGCCACCCTTCATTTCTTTCTACGCATTAGCTCACTTCTTTTTAAGTATTCGTTCATCTGCCTTCACATGCACATGAACTTGAATGACATCTCATTCTTAATCCATTGGGTTTAATATGATATTGGCCCACCCTTTGCAGCTACAACAGCTTTAACTCTTCTGGGAAGGCTTTCCACAAGGTTTAGGAGTGTTTATGGGAATTTTTGACCATTCTTCTAGAAGTGCATTTGTGATATTGGATGAGAAGGCCTGGCTCACAGTCTCTGCTCTATTTTATCCCAAAAGGTGTTCTATTGCGTTGAGGTCAGGAGGGCCAGTCAAGTTCTTCCACACCAAACTCTCTCATCAGTGTCTTTATGGTCCTGCTTTGTGCACTGGTGTGCAGTCATGTTGGAACAGGAAGGGCATGAAATTGTCTAAAATATCTTGGTATGGTGAAGCATTAAGCATTAAGAGTTCCTTTCACCGGAACTAAGGGGCCGAGCCCAACTCCTGAAAAACAACCCCACACCATAATCCCCCCTCCATCAAACTTTACACTTGGCACAATGCAGTCAGATAAGCACCGTTCTCCTGGCAGCTGTGAAACCAAGACTTATCAAATTGCCAGATGTAGAAGCATGATTTATCACTCCAGAGAACATGTCTCCAGTGGTCCAGTGTTGGTGTGCTTTACACCACTGCATGCAATGCTTTGCATTGCTCTTGGTGATATCAGGCTTGGATGCAGCTGCTGGGCCATGGAAACCAATTCCATGAAGCTCTCTAACATCACCAAGCCTTCCCAGAAGAGTTGAAGCTGCTGTTATAACTGCGAAGGATGGACCAGTTTCATATTAAACCCTGTGGATTAAGAATGGGATGTAACTCAAGTTCGTTTGGGTGTGAAGGCAGACGAGTGAATATTTTTGGCAATAAACAAAATTACAGGGATACAGTTGCAGGTGTAGTTACCTGAGCTAAACAGAGGGTGGCAGTTATCACTGCTACTGTCACTCAAGCGGAGTCTCACTGCTTTATTGATTGTCTCATATTCATTGATTTGTTTACCTGCAACAGACAGGTACTCTATCAAAGTTTTATTACATGCTTCATGAAAACAGATTTTTTTGGAAGTGTGAGCTAAGCTCTTCTTGCTCTTGCTATCGCAGCTGAGTACATAATCAATCACTGCTCACAGAAACCTTGAGCTCCATGATGACACTTGAAAACAAACAATCTGTCAGAATCTGTAACAATAAAATTGTGTTGCTCTGGATCAACTCTTTCCGAATGTGTTACTCTGTCGGGGATCCTGTTGTGTGCTGTGCTCATTTCACAGCATCAGCTCTGATCGGGATAATCACACTCTCATCCGGCGTGGTGAGGACCAAGCTCGGTCCACAGTTACCTACAGCCTCTGGTCAGGGCCACATGTTTTAACAGCACGGTTACTGTGCGTGACAGAGAAAGGGGAAAGCTGTCCCGAGCGCTCCTCTCATTCATCAAATGTTGCAGCAGCACAGAGGGGAAAATAGGACAAATGGGTGGGCAAATACTGCTGCCCACTTCTTGCCATCGTCTGCTGGATCCCTCTGGGCCATGAAGGGTCATAAACCAGGGAGGTCAGAACATGGTGTTAACACTGTTAGAGCAGAAACAGGGAAAATACACAGCATTGGATTGAATCACAGCCTTGTATATATTGTTGCTTCTGAGCTACTTTTTTTTCTTGCTGTTGTTGATTCACCCACATGCACACTCTCTCATCAGACTGATAAATATTCCTCTACCTGACAATGCCTGAAACACACTGTTTAAGTTAGTTACCCTTAGCTGTGTAAATTTATAATATATTTTAGCGTG
Source organism: Pterophyllum scalare (assembly GCA_024447675.2). Taxonomy (NCBI): domain Eukaryota; kingdom Metazoa; phylum Chordata; class Actinopteri; order Cichliformes; family Cichlidae; genus Pterophyllum; species Pterophyllum scalare. Next base: position 150,248 of record JAMQGT020013013.1, on the reverse strand, counting down.
TGCCAAATCCAAGCAAATGCTTCAAACACAAACTGAAGGCATGTAATACTTTGTGTATTCGTGAAGTTTCTCAGCATGAGTCAATATCAGTTCAAAATATGTCAATAAAAGTTTAGTCTTATGGGGAAAAAAGGGTGTAGTAAATGTGTGAAATCTGAAGGCAATTATCTGCAAGCAGAATCATGCAGCCCTCCTTAGGCTGCAGCTCTTCCTGGTACTGCGTCAGTGAACAAACCTTGTTAAACCCATTATTCCCTCAAATTACCAGACAATTACAGTCTGAAAAAAAGTGTATTGCAACCTCATTTTGATTACCACACCATGTCTACAAAACAGCAAAAACATCTTTCTAGTGCTGCCTTTGGAACAAGATAAACAGGGCATAAATGCTCCCTGTCACTTGCTCTTTGTTGTTGTCCCTTTCAGAGGAGTCATTTGAAAGCTTTTTGTCACTGATGTTTTTCAAGGAATGAGGCAGGCTTTGTTTTCATCACCAGTCCCCCTTTTGTAGTATTTTGATAACTTTCCCTTTTGAAGGATGTGAAAGAGCGAATGAGGCAATCAGTGTTCCTTCAAGAGAGGCAGTCCTGCACAAGTGGCCATGCAATATTAATCCAATCTGCGGAGGTGGTTTGGCTTTGCAGGCCGGCTCCTGCCCTGTGGGATTTCTACATTACCTCTCCCAGCTTATCTCCCATTCCTTGATACTCTATATGTAAAAAAAACTAAAAAAAAACCCAAACTTTAATCAACTCAAAAGTTACATCAGTTTTCTACTTTAACTGTTTTTCTTCATCCTCTCTTGAAGATTTTCTGTTGTTTTATTGATCAGTGAGGCTGCAGCTACTTTAACAATTCATCATCAATAAAAATATTTCATCACCATTAAATAAAAGAATTTAAAAAAAATACATAAATGGAACTTGATGTTGTGAGTCTTAGGAGATAGGAAAAAATAACTCATGCCGTGTGTGTGTGTGTGTGTGTGTGTTTTAAACTAACTTCTCTGTAAGAGAGATTTATCTCAACACTATTAAAGCAGAAGTTCTCGTGTAAAGAGAAAATAAAGGGCACTTTATTGCAGCTTCAGAGGTTCTGCAAATGAAAGCTTTGGAAGCACGCCAAAGATAATCATGAAGAATTTAAGAATTCATTACTCACTTTCATTTCATTATATCTGATTTACTCTTTGGTTTCCCATTTCTCATGATTAAAATGGGTAATTAGGCAGTTCTGTAACAAGTGAGAAAGATCCCCTTTTTATTTTTTTTAATTTATTGCAACTGAAAACTGTCTGATTTGTTTACATTTTTACAGCCAAGCTATTGTTTCACAAAGGACCACAGAGTGTGTTTGAACTGACTTAAAAATTGGATTTAAATTGAATTAGTTTTGGAAGACAGAAACCAGCATGTTTGTATTAGAGCTGCCAATATTTTAGATTATGGCTGTATTAAGTACTAATTAATTTTGAACAGTCCTGAGAATTTACAGATTAGTTAGGGATATATTTGAGTTAAGCAGTATAGCATGTGGGAAAAGGCCATTAAACCCTTTGGACACCTTCACCACACCTTTTTAGGGTTTGGAAGTTAGTTAATAGTTTAGGACAGTGAGGAACTGCAATAATTAATTAAAAAAGAAAACACTGAAAGGCCATGATTTTGACATCATTAAGGATTGCGTATTGATTTGCCAGAGCCAGGAGAGGGAACACTTGCTAAGTCAGCAGATGATCTAAAGAACAAACAAAAAGCAGCAGCAGTGCCATTTTTTAAAACCTTTTAAAGCTGATTTTCCCAGATGCTTTTGTTAAGAATCTAGTAACATCTAAAATTTGCAGATACTGCACTCAGATACAGGTATCTTCACATAAGATACACAATGCATGTTACACAGAGGAGATGTAAATATGTAAATATATTAATTCTTCCTACCATAGTCCAAGGACATGCATGTCAGAGTAATTACTATTCTAAATTTGCTCAAGGTGGGTATGTGATCATAATTCTTTGGTTGCCTGTCTCTCTCTGTTACCCCTGTGTTTAGCCTGTGTAGTGTGAACCTTGCCTCTCTCTTAGATAGGCTGTGTAGCTACGAAGACTTCTAAATCACTGACCTTTTAGCCAAAATGTCAGATTAAGGTCACAATTTCCATTTGTGAAATAGTCAATATATGCATTTGTTGGCTTTGTAGGGTAAAACTGCCCAGTATTCATCAAGTACATTATCTCAATTTGTGTAACTACATCACTGAATTCAAAGATCCTTTGCAATGCCCCAAATCATCAAAAACAGTATCACATATACCTACAGATGTGTATGACAGTGTTTTATTCAAAAATGGTCAGAAATATTTAGTTCAGAGAAGAAAGGCTATACAGTTATGTTCAGAGTTAGTATACTTTTGTATTTTCTAACGTTTTTATTTTTATTTCATTTTGATTTTTCGTTCTAATTCAGTGTAGTTTCAGTTAGTTTCCAGAGTGTGTTTTTTTTTAAGTGAAATTTTAGTGTAGGTTTATTTTTATTTTAGTTAACTATATGTTTTCACATCTAATTTTAATCTTTAGTTTAGTTGCAGTCAACTATATTAACTCTGATTAGGTCTACAGGTATTTGGACATTGCAAAATTTTTGCAATCCACAGTGGATTTTCAATCAAGCAATCAACATGTGATTGAAGTGAAATTATTTCCATTGTTAATCCTTTATAGGGCAAGTGACTCATTTTGGTCAGTTCCACACACTTTATATATGACGCCCATCTCGTGCTTCAGTGAGGTTAAGAAGCATGTGGTGATGAAGAAATGGCCTAATTTTATTTAAAGCTTTAATGTGTATGTTGTAATGTTCTTAATAAAAGCTGTAATAACTCTGTTGTAGTGTTCTAAATGTAAATGTTCCTTTCACTATATATGTTTTTCTTATACACTTCCTGGAACTTTTTTAAAAAAATTTTTTTTACTACTTACAGGCAAGGAACTAAATACAGTAATTTAATCTACCTTAATTTTACAAATAAAAATGAAACATTTTGAAAAGTGTTAAAAAATAATTAAGTCTTGTTCTGTGCTCCAATAACACTCTAAGGTTGAAATTTTGAATTTCAAAGTATTTCAATGAGTGCCCTATAAAAGGTTAACCCATTATGGCATGAATTTTTATCTTAGATACATTTCACCTTAGTTTTTTTGAGCTTTGGGGGTCTCTGATAATATATCAGTCAAACTTGCAATAAATACATTAGAAAAAGTTCTATTTCAACAACAAACGACAATTTCAACAAGTTTGATATAAACAAACAGCCACAAATGGCTTATCAATCAGTGGGTTAGCAATTAGCTGCACAGGCTAAGTGGCTGGAGGACACCCGGTCCTGAGGGTGGGAGGGTTTGAGAAACTGAATTTGCTCGAAGGCCCCCGTTGGCTGTGCTGTGGTCCACCTCCCTGATCCCTCATGGGATTTACTTTAAAAAAATTCAAGGGGTGGTGTGAGGGCCAAAATAGTGTTTTGTTGCCTGACGGCAACACCATCCCATGGGAAAGCCATTAACAATGTCTATCCAAGTCACGAAAAGTCTATCATTGTCAAGTTCGACAATCGAGAGACGCTTTTGTGAGTGTAAATCCAGAGAGTCTACAACAAGGTGCAAAAACTCAAGAACGAGGCCAAATTAGACTTTGCCGGAAAACATTTAAAAGAACCAGCACAGTTCTTCAAAAATAAATAAATAAATAAATAAAGCCACGATTAACTTTAACTGCACTGATGAGAAGAAAAACGCATCCGGAAGAACAGAAAGAGCTCATGATCCAACGCATACCACAATATCTGCCAAATATGGTGGAGGCGATGTTATGGTAGGGACACGTATGGCTGCCAGGTCACTAGTGTTTACTTATGATGTGACTGCTGATAAAAGAAACCGGGTGAATTCTGTGTACAGGGTTATACTCTTTGCTCAGATTCAGCCAAATGCTGCAAAACTGATCATACAGAGCTTCACAGCGCAAATGGATAATGACCCAAATCATACTGCAGAAGCAACCCAAGAGTTTCTCAAGGCATGAAATGGGATATTCTCCAATGGCCAAGTCAGTCACCTGATCTCAGCCCAGTGGAGCATGCTTTTTGGTTACTAGACAAAATTGAAGGCAGAGAGACCCACAAACAAGCAGCAAATAAAGGCAGCAGCAGTAAAGGCCTGACAGAGCATATCAAGGGAGGAAATGGCATTTGGTGAGGCCCATGGGTTCATTGACTGCAAAGGATTTTCATCCAAGTATGAAAAACAATCCTTACATTTAAGATCATGTTAGTTTGTCCAACTACTTTGGAGCCTCGGACAAGGGGAAATATGTATTAGAAATGCCTGTTATTCCTAAACAGTTAAAGGTACGGCGTTTAAAATCTCGCCACTAGATGTAGAACAAACAACTCCGTCCAACTCTGTCTGTAGTGAGTGCATGCTGACAGCACGCTGTTTACCTCAGCCAGGTGTCCACGTCTATTCCCTCTGGTCGAGGCTATAAAACTTTGTGAGAGGAGTTTCAATGTATTAATTCTAAATTTATGAGTTTGGTGGAATTTTTTGGAAGATGCAATTACACATAATTAATGCATATTTACAATATAACATTTTTTTTCTATTAAATAACCTAAAAAAATGACTGTACCTTTTGTTAAACTCCTTGAATAAAAGCTGAAAGTCTGCACTTCAATCACATCTTGTCTGATTTTGTGGTGGTATACAAATGCAAAATTACAAAATTGATTACTTATCACCCTAGCTTTTATTACTGGCATACAGCACTGATTATTAAATATAATGCAATTAAAATGGACTTGTTTAAATGCTGGGACTATCAACGTTGATTGATTAGACTGAAAATGGCTCTAATATCCTTATATTCAAAAAGCTAGTCATACATTCTGGTTAATTAGAAAAATCCATTGCGGAGATGGTCACGGTGATGATTAAATGCCATCTGGAGATACATTAAGAACTAAGTTTCTGCTGTTGTGAGATTAAATTAACAACAAGCTTAAAAAAACTAAACTCGGGCTCGTGTTTGCACCGGGGACTTGCAGACGATGAGCGAATCGTTTGATATCCGGGTGTGCTGATGACAGACGCAGCAAGAGAAAATTAACAGCTCTTGTCCACAAGGCCTCTTTAGAGTGACTGTATCCCAACTGCAGAGGAACACTCTCAAATTGCACTAACAGTTTTAAATAATTAATCACGTCTGTCACAAGATCTTACTTTTGACATTGACATCAACCTCTATAGGAAGAGCCGCCAAGTGTTTCTATTACACATCCTCTTGTGCTCTGAGCGCTGACGACTCTTCCACAAGCACCTCACTTCACAGATCAAACGGTCTCAGACTCAGTCGGAGCTGAATGTACAAATACGAGCCCAACATTAGTGTCCCCTGACTAATTTATCACTTTCACAGGGATGATCAAAAGCTAGAAAAACCAGGAGGCACTGCTGAGGCACTGTAAGGATGTCTAGAGGTAACTTCTCTGAGGGTGTTTTGCCTTTCTGTCACCTGGACAACCACCTTGGCGACAAACATCATCCCTGAGGATCAGGGACTTTGAGGCCAATCCCAGTGGCAGGGCTGATGTAAACAGTGTGCTTTCCGCCCATGAGTCTCTGCCTTTGTTGTTGGTTTGGTTGCATAATAATCAGCAACCCAACTACACTATATATTACCCCAAAGCTACTAGAAAGCACTATTAAAATTCACGGCACCCTGGAGTTAACCTGTTTGTATTGCATTCTTATTTTTCCTCCTAAGTAATAAACACCCATTTCTGAATTCATGAACATTTATTTGGCCCATTTTCTACTTGCCGTTATTTTCTGAGCTTATCATGTTTTATTCATTGGGTCAGATTTTGATTTCAATAATCCTATTGTTTTGCTCCAAAAAGTAATCTACATTGCAAATGAGGGATCCGGTGTGCTCATTTTTTCCTGTATTTGACAGTCCTGCCAATTCTGGCCCTCGTGCATTGTGGTGCTTAATTCCTGCTCATTTTTTAATTACAACTTGAGCAGTTCAATATCACAGCCTGATTAAAACATTATACGACCTGGGTTCAGCAATAATTACAGATTGGTTGGCTGGAATGTGCAGAGTAAATTATTTAATTTGGGGAACATAATTGCATCTGCAAAATGCATCACTGTGAATGGTTTAACAGCACCTATCAGTTCTAGAGGGGAGGTTAAATGGGCCATTTTAGCAAGCCCTATTGGACATTATATTGACTTGGAATGAGTTAGGATCCTCTGCAGAATTCAGAAGGAGCAGTTACTTGTTTGAGCTGTTGTGGGAAAGAGAGTCTTAGAATTATCTTCAGAGGCTCATAAAATATTATTTAGATTTCACTTGCTGAGAAATGAATAGTCAAGAAGGCAATTTTTCAGTATGTTTGGATAGTCTTGGCTACAGGTTCTCCCTATCTGAAAAATACAAGGCTAGAAAGTATAAATGTAAATGTTAAAAAAAAGAGAATGATGTTCTACCTGTGTGCTGCTGACAAAAATGTGCTGCTTTGTTTGACACACTGCACAATTTTCACACCAGTAATTCCCATTTACAAGAGGACTTAAAAAGATAAAGTGCAACTGACCATGTGGCTATTTTTTTTTTTTTTAGAAAACAAAACTGCTGCTCCATCTTTGAAGTCCTCCTTACACTATAGAAACAATCTCCACAACCTAAAGAATTGGCTTGTAGGTAAATCTTTCTTAAGAGGTTTCAGATGTGCATTTGTTGCCAACAGTAGTTTATTTCCATCAGTATTTTTGCAGTATAAGGAGGTGGTAAATCCACATGACCCTCATATCAAGGAAGTGCAATTAATCCTTATTATACTTGCACTTTGAATCAGTTTATTGAAACAATAAACTGATTTGAAGGGAGCTCAGTGGAATCTCAGTTGTGTAAATAGAAATTTAATGTCTGCAGTGCTTCATCATGTAGTGTGTTTGTGCAAAGAGTCGTTACATCCAGCGTCACCAAGAAAATATGCTCAGGAAGTTCATTTTACCAAAGATGTTTCATTAAAAGAATCTGTCTAATCCTTTATATGCACAGGCAATTCTTGAGCAAATAGTTTGATAAAATGATCAACAAATTCTGACAATGGGGAAAATATCTATTTAATCTGTGCCACTATTAGACGTCCTGGGGGATTCATGAATGATTTGTGTAATTTTGGAAGAGTGTTTAAAAAAACAGGCCTAATGGGATGTTGGCAGCAAAGATCCTCACATTCTGATTTTCCAGCCTCTAACTTTAGCATCTTCTAAAAATGCAACAAAAAAAAAATCTCTCTCTGATAGGACAATGTGGGATCCAAAGGAAGGCTTTTATAATACTGTTCATTAGGTAACTGAGTAATAATTTCTCGTCTTTATTATTCTGCATTTTTTATACAGATAGCACCTCCCTTATCAGCAGGTTTAATAACTACAGCTCACTCTCACTATATATCACTCATCAGCTCCTTTAATGCGATTCTTTCAATTTCAATTCTTTGGTGAGTCTTAGAACTTCCTGTTCCACAATTCTGCAGAATGTGTTTATTGAAGCATTCATCACACTAGGACAAAAATTACTCTTTGGTTTAAATTGTGTAAATGGTGTATTTTTAACAGCACCTTCTGTATTTATCTGAAAATAATATTTAAGTTTAATTTGTCTGAAACATCTCAAAGACATCCACCTGTAGCCCCAAGACATTTGGGTATGAATGTCCTTTTGACTACAAAGATAACTGTCCATCAGTAAGTTCTATTTTAGACATATTAATTATCATATCTTTGAATAGCTCTGGGTCCATGGAGCTTGGAAGTTTGTTTACCATGTCTGGACCTCTTCTCCATTAGTTATGTTCTCTGGGCTCTGCCAAACGTACTGGTGTCACAATCCAAGGTGAACTCACTGCCTTTGGACGAATCCTCTCCTGATGTTTCTCTCTAGTTGCCCTTTCTTCCTCATGATTTCATAGTGGAAGTGTGCATGCATGACTGTGTGCTCACTAATTCTAATAATCTCCCACTTGTATACTGCATTTCTTTGATAGTCATCAATATCGCTTCTGTATTTCTTTATCTTAGTGGCCTGTAACTTACTCTACTGCTGGCTACCAGTGCACATCCGGAACCACTTAAGAAAGGTTTGCCTAAAAGCCAACTCTTTAGGTTGAGCAAATTGTGTCAAACTAAGAAGAAAGAGCAGAGGAGATCAAATCACAATTTCTTATATGAGGAAATCCTATAGACTGGGTGGAACTAGCATATAATTCTGCCCTAAATCATTCTCATTCTGATGTATTATCCAATAGTCAGAGAAAAGGGTTAGGGTTAGGGTCAGGGTTATCCAGTAGTCAGAGAAAAGTTTCTCAATCACATGTGTAACTACTTTTTCTTCCCAGGGCCATGCGGTGGGATCAGTTTTTACTATTAGAAAACTGAAACAGAGAATAAGTGAACATAACAGTGTGATTCACTCACTTGACAGGGATCATCCAGTAGCAGCCTACTTCAATGATATGAAACCTGATGGCGCATCCATCCGAATTTGTTGTATTGAAGATGTTACGGCTGCACAAGGTCATGACTTGTTATTAAGGAGAAGAGAGGCTTTCAGGATATTTACCTGATAGACACTGTAACCTAAAGGTCTGAATGATGCACTTATACTTAATGTGATATTATAGTTCCTCCATGATCTTATTTCTTTGTAGGGCATATTCTGCTCGATATGTTAGTTGTACAAGCTGCAACGCTTTGTTCTATTTTTATTGTACATCATTGAGAATACGAAATAATGGTATACATTATAGATAAACACCAACTCTGTATTGTAATTCTTCATAACACATTCAAAAAGATACTGGAACTATTCCTCAGAGATTTTGGTTCACACTGGCGTGATAACACGATAGCAGCACAATTGCTGCCAAATCTCCCATTCCATCACATCCCAAAGACGCTCTGTTGGATTGAGATCTGATGACTATGGAAGCTAATGGAGTACAGTGAACTGATTGTCATGTTCAAGAAACCAGTTTGAGAGGCTTTGAACTTTGTAACATAGTGTATAGAAGAAGCCATCAGGAGATGGGTACTCTGTGGTCATAAAGGGTTGGACATGGTCAAGAACAATACTCAGGTAGGCTGTGCCATTTAAACGATGATCACTTTGTACTAAGGGCCCGGGGTCTGCCAAGAAAATATCTCCCAGACATTACACCAGTCATATCATCACACCATTGCGATAGTCATCACACCAGGCCATGTTTTTCCAAGCTTCTGTTTGGTGAGCCTTTGTTACCTGTTCTTAGCTGACAGGAGTGGTCTTCTGCTGCTGTAACTCATCTGCTTCAAGGTTTGTCATGTGATGAGTGGTCATTTAAGTTACTATTGCCCTCCTATCAGCTCAAAGCAGACTGGCACTTCTCCTCTGATCTCTGGCATTAACACGGCATCTTCACCCACAGAGCTGCTGCTGACGGGATTTTTTTCCCCTCTTTTTCAGACCATTCTCTGTAAACCCTAGAGATGGTTCTGTGGGAAAATCAAGGTGATAATGAAACCTAGCTGTGTCAAGTGCTTTGTTACAAATATAATAATTTCAAAGGTGTGTAAAAACCAACAAATCCCTGTCATTAAGTACAAGGCACTTAATGATTATTATATATATTTATTTATACTTGTTTGGATAACTTTCAGCAGTGGGTAAACACTGACAGTACCTGGGTAAAAGTCAGTCATTTGTGTCTGAGCATGCAGCACGCCAAAAACCGCTCGTAGGGTGTCTTTTTGCTAGTATACATAAATACTGTCCAGTCTCTCTCTACTCTTTCCTCTCACCCCCAACTGCTGGCTGCAGATGGTTGCCTCTCCTGGAGCATGTGTCTGCCAGAGGTCTCTTCCTGTTAAAAGGGAGTTTTCCCTTCCAACTGTTGCCAGGTGCTTGCTCGTAGGGGGTCGTGTGATTGCTGGGGTTTCTTTCTAATATTGTAGGGTCTTTATCTCACAATATAAAGCGCCTTAAGGCGACTGCTGAATGTGCACTATAGAAATAAAACTTAATTAATATCCTCCTAGAGAAAAAAAACAAAACAGGAATTACTACTTAATTAAAAGAACTGAGAGGACCTGAACATAATTTAAGAATGAAGGTTTAACAGGGAACCTTGCTTGAGTTGTTTCTGCAGTAATATATGTATTCTAAAACATATTTGTGCAATACAAAGAAAAACTGACTCATTAAAAACAAAATTAAACATTTTGAATACTGATCTGAATGTTTTTGTAAAAGAGTAAACAACTCATCTTTAGCTCACTGGGATTCATAAGCACAAACCACACCGTGAAACTAGTCCAAGTTCTTATTAAGACACATTTCTCAACAGAGCACCTGTGTAAACTGCAGTGACAACCTGAACAGTATGAGAAGTAGATGGGTGCTGTTGTTGATGTTTGAACTTATCACATTAAGAAGGCAAAATCATCTATATTTCTCTCTGCCAATTTTCTTTTTATCTCTCTGGTGCCACAAAACTGGAGCACAACAAAAGCAGTGGCAACGTGTACATGCATCATCAAAAACAGTGAAAGATGAGAAGAGCTGCTTTGATCTTACTTTTTGGCTCTGCACCTGGAATCAGGAAGAGTAACAGGGTGGGAGAAAAAAAAAGAGAGAAGGCTCTTTCAGGAAAAACATCACTTACAGGGACAATGGTTTTTTTTGCTTGTTTGTTTGTTTAAATGCCCCCAGCGCAACCTCCAACTTCACACATTTTCTGACAAGGTCCTCAAGCAAACCTACAGATTACATTACCCTCCCTTGTCTAATGGGTGCATAAAAGGACATTTCAGACATTTAGCAAACAGCCTACCATCTGAAAGACCTAATAAAAACAACAAAGTAGATCTGCACGTTTTATGGGCTAGCTGCCTGCTGCACTCCCTGAATGTGGTTTATGAGCTACTGCAGCATGTCTGCACCACTTTGCACTCAGCACATGCATGTTCAGACAAGTTTGACTGAAAGTCTGTTTCTTTACACGGAGGATTAAGTTAAGTCTTAACGGAGCAAAGAAGGGATACAGTGCAGCACATACACGAGTGGGAAATGCACACATAAAGTATGAATCCATAACATGCCACGCATCCATGCCAGATCTACTTTGCTTTTATTCTGTTATTGTTTGACTCAGTTCTATACAGTGTTGCATCATAAAGAATAGCCTGTCTACACACTGTGGAAGGCTCTTTCAGCCTTGCCATGGCTACACTAGAATCTGACTATCCTGAATTAAAGCCATTACACCCATACATCTCATAGAATACTGTATTCAAAAGGGTTCTCAACTTATTTCTATATAAGTGGCCAGTATCAAAATATCTATTGTTGCAAAGGTCCTGAGGTTGCATTTTATATATATATATATATATATATATATATATATATATATATATATATATATATGTGTGTGTGTGTGTGTGTGTGTGTGTGTGTGTGTATCACTGAATTTTTACCATCTTAGAGCTAAAAGGAAACATCATCATCAATACAGCTGTACAAAATCTACCTAGTCCTGTATGTTTAAGAAAAAGTGACTGAATGACTCCACCTACTCATAAGGCAGAAAAACAATTAAGCACCTGTCATCCAAGACCAAGTAACAGGACCAGGCAATTTTAAAAATCTGTTGAAATTGTAAAGTTAAGTTCTGAATCAGCATACGTGGAGTACTGACAGTTTACAAAATATGATGGAAAGACTATAAACCCATTTTAAAGAACTAAACCTTAGAAAATATTTAAATAAAAGACAGCATTTGAATCATTTGACTTTTAAGCTTCAAATTACCCAGGATTTGTTTTCTGGCTTCTTTCAACTATATTGTTTCCTTTTGTGAAGCTGGAGAAGGGTGTATGCTCTTCAGTGCTTTTGAATTTGAACAAGGTTTTTAAAGAATGAATAAGTGCAATTAAGATTCACTGTTTATCAGAGTTATGAAAGTTGCTTATGATACTGTTTGTTTGATGTCTTGCTTTGAAAAATTCTTTGAAGCATTTCTAATGATGCTGCTGCAGTGCTAGCTTCTTTAGACCATAGTTAGGTACGGAGTCACAGGGCATATGAACTGTTTGGATTAGTGTACACTATACAGACTGTAATATGGAGCACATGACCCTCATTTGAATAATAGATGCATTACCTTTCATTGCTAAGATTTTAGAAAACTTTGGACCTGACCTCTGCCTATTGTACTGTTGACTATTACATTATGCTCAGTAGGCAGCGATACTAAGTAGGTGTATTGGAACTTCTTTGGAGTTCTCTTCATATCTGTCTGAACTATCCATTTCGGTACATGCAGCTGTTTCTACGTACAGGTCTTCTTCTACTTCTCTTACCAACAATGTGCCACAAAGTTCTGTTCTGGGACCTTTATTTTATCTGCTCCCTCTTCATTGCATTTTGAGTACTTTTAACGACTTTCCCATCACTGCTATGCAGATGATATTTGATTATGCATCTCTTTTAAGCCCCCAAATGTTTCTGAGTTAAGGATCTTGCATAGGACTCTTTTAAAATTTGGAGGGTGGTCAACTTAACAAAGAGAAAACAGAAGTCTTTGTTTGTGCCCCAGACATATTTGTGCCTAAGGTAATGGAAACTCTAGGTGCCCTTGCTACTTTTGCAAAATTTCCTATTAAGAACCTTGGGGTAACTTTTGACTCAGTTTTCATTCTGGAGGGTCACGTTAAATCTCTGGATCACTCGTTTTAATTCTCCCATCCGTCTGTCCATCCATCCGGGCACCTGAAATTTGACATATTTGTTCTTTACTCTTTCATGCTGTGTAACATATTTGTCTGTCCAGCTGTCTAACCATTTGGGCATCTGTTCATGAGATTTTACCTTTCCAGTCTATAGACTCTAGAACCACAAGGAGTTTAGCCATGAAATTGACGAGGTGTGTCAGAAAAGGTCCAGGACTGAGTGTCCTATGTTAGCTTTGAGTCGGGGAAGGCATTAGCAGGTTGCATCATTGTGTGATGTAATATCCAGGGGACATACACTTGTCATCTCAGCTCTCTGTGAAAAAAAACCCTCAGCTCTCTGTAGTCATTGAATTTTTGTTAACATGGTTTTGAATAGATGCCCTCTGTTTCCGATAATATCGGGAATGAGCAGAGGAACAAACAAACATACCCCCTACTGCCCCCCACTGACTGCTCCCCCTGGGATGTGGGAGCCTTTTGGTTCCAGGGTGCATGGCCAGATGTCTTGGCGTGGAGTTTGGTGCATGGGGACCGTTTTTTGACTGATCGGAAATGAGCTGGGTGTGAACCAGGATGATGTCTGGAAGATTATCATTGAAGATTTGGGCCCCCACAATTCTTACTGACATGCTCAACATTGGACTCAGTCCTGCTTGTTGAAGGCCTTCCATTCCTGGGGTCTTCTTTCATGTCCTCACATCCCTATTTGAACTTCCTGTACCACTCAAAAACATGTGAGTGTAATATCAGCTCATCTCCATACACTTGCTGCACCATTCACAATGCTTTTGACATTTAAAGATGCACAACACAATATTCATATTCCTGAATGTTTAGAACACTTTTGATGAATTTATCTGAAGTGAAGAGTAAAAGACATGGAGAAGTTCAAGCTGCTAATGCTATGATAATATGTGCTAATGATACGCAGCGTCTTTCTCATGCCTGATTGGCTTAGCCTAATTATGTGATCATATTGTGCTGTGTGATTGGCTATACCTGGCAACTGAACTAGGTCACTGAACAGCTGGCAGTAGCTAGATAGTGAGAAACTGGGGGATCCCAAATATCTAGGTAAAGAGACAGTCTGTTTATAATAGCATAAGTTCTAGGCCGCAGCCTTATTGATTAGCCAGTGATGCCTGTACACAAATGAGTATAATATGATGTGAATACCTTGAAAGTATGCTTTATGCCTGGCTTATTGTTATAGATTATATAAATAGAAAGGTATTATGTAGGGCACGCTCTTGTGCAAGTGTGCATGGATGCACAAAGGGTAAGTGTGTCCCAACTTTTGACTGGTACTGTACTTTCTCAAAATTTTTTGTATCTGTTCTATGATGTGGTTACCAAAAAGTATTTGTAGAAATGTTATAAAGATAATCAGCATGCCTTAATTGTTTTGATTTACTGTAATATTGTACTGTTAATATTGATATTGATTTGTTTTTTTGTTTTTGTTTTTTGCTGGAATATGTATTATTTCTTTACTTTTTCAGGGGTGACTATAAGTATTTAGATAAAGGTTTAGGGCAAGGGCTCCAAATTAGGGCAAAATGGTTTTGCAGAAGATAATCAGATGTCTGCTGAAGGGTTTTCTGTTATGAAATGGGGCTGTAAATTTATCCAGACTTCTAAATTCATTTTATATTTTCATCAACGGCAGGAGGATATCCCCATTGGTAGTGGGTTTTGTTATGACTCAAGAAATGTTGTCAAATTGAGTTTCATTGCATCATCACTCTCTGAATTCGAGATTGTTTTTCATGCCTCTGTTTCATCATGTCTGCATTATTGTAATTTATTGTTCACCTGTCTTTACAAAGCTTCCCTGGAATGTTTGCAGATTGCTAAGAATACCACTATGAAGCTACTGCCTGAGTCTTCTAAGTACTCACATGTCACACCATTGCTAATTCATTTGCACTGGCTCCCCATCAACTTCAAAGTCCACTATAGGATTCTGGTTTTGACTTTTAGAGCTCTGCATGGACAAGCACCAGCATACATTACTGAGCTTCTACATCCATACATCTACAGCAGGTCCCTGAGGTCATGTGATCAGGGCTTGTTGGCTGTGCATCATACAAGGTTGAGAACTAAAGCAGACAGAAGTTTTGCAACAGTGTCCCCCCAGCGTCCGGAAGTCTCTCCCACTGAGCCTGAGATCTGTCGACTCTGTGGTCTCTTTTAAATAAAAGCTAAAACCTCAAAAACTTGCTTTTGGGTAACTTTTTGTCTTTATGTTTTTAGCATTTTGTTTCAAAGCACTTTGTGATATTTACCTGGAAAGGTGCTGTATAAATAAAATTTTACTTACTTACCTACTTAAGCATTGTGAAAGTGAAAGTCATGAGTTGATGTCAAATCAGAATATTTTGGGGTAAGTTTGAAAAATTGAATTTAACTAGTTAATTATGTTTTACAAGGGTTTACCCTGGTAAAGCAAACCACCAAAGCTGTAAATGAACTCCTAAACTTAAGGTAGTTACACAAAGAAACAATGCCTAATAAGTAAACCTGAGAAATAAATATAAACATAAATTGCCAAATTATTTAACAAGTAATATTAAACTGTCCTTTGGAGTGATATTAAACATTAATGTGTGTAAATTGTCATGTGAATCAACTAAATTGCCATATCTGCATGTCTTTAAATGTTGCTAACATAACACTATTCTATTGATTGACGCATATAATTCATCATATTCTTTGTCCATCACATGCACAATATTGGATTCTGTTAATGAGAAGTTTCTTGAAGTAGCAAATGGCCCCTTTAATTTTTTTCATCAAACATTAACCCAGCATCCTTGCCAATAACACTAATGAAAGCCTACAGTAAATTGGCATGGCAGCCAAAGAAAACACAGCAAACCAGGTTGATATTGACATTACGTCTGCCAAACGTTGGCGCTGCAATCAGTCCGGCTGAGAAACCTTGATCAAAAATGACATCAAATCAAGAAATCTAATTTTCAGTCCTTCCAGTTTCCACACTGCTGTGAGTGAAGGAGCATATTATTCAAGGGGCAGGGAAGAAAAAGTTCAAATGAATTTCTGAATTGCGCACCTTTAGGTTACAAGACCTTGAAATGATTCCAATTTACCATTGTGGATTATTATTTTCCAATTATGTGGCTCTCATTTGTAACTGCAAGTGAATTCTATTACCAACATCATCCAGGCTTTATTGAAAACTGAAAACGTTTCCTTGCTCTCAGTTCACATTAAGCTGTCCTTGAACGAAAATATATCAAGTGTCAAGAAGGAATACATATTGAATGGTCTTTATCTAGCCACCTGAAGCTCAAATGTTAGTAAATTAAATTCTGTGAGTTTTCAGTCAAAGGGCATGATTCTCATTTAATATGACCACACTCTGAGGATAGCAAACACCATTATGAGCAGCAAACACGCAGGCCAATAATCTTTAAAGGCAATCTGATTGATTTTCTCAGGAATAAGCTATTATCTACAATCAGTGGTCCGCCGATGAGAAAGGGTCAGTTAAAAGGACACAGCACGGGCGAATAGACAAAACAATGTGGTGCAGTGATGTGAGGGGCGGTTACAAACAGCTCCAGGCTTTTTTATTTATTTATTTTTTGACATATAGCACAAGATGAGCATGTTAATAACACAGCAACCATGATATTTGTCTGACTATTTGGATGGGGTGATTGTTAATTTACCTGTAACCAGTCGTCACTTTTAGAGAGAATATAAGGCATAAAGAAAAATATATCATTCTAAGTTATTATGTTGTAAATAAAAAATAAAACGTTAGATTATGAATTTAAGCTAACGCTGTCTTTAATTGGTGGATTTGTTCTTATTTCTTAGATTTAAGTCTCTGACAGTATGGTTGTTAAGAGTTCAGTATTGCTCTGTTGGTTGATCCAATACACTGGTTCATATTTAAAATCAAGTACTGGATTTGTATTCTCGTGTTAGGTCAATGTATCTGGACTATTGTAGTTAAGAAAGCACAACTAAAGGTTGACTACACTTAAGGAAACTTAACTACTATAGCCCTGATGAGGGTAATAAAACTGTAAAGTTTTAAGAAAAACTCTGATTAAAAATTTAACTTTTAGGAGAATAGAGTAAATACATTATATATACACACATATACTTTATATATATATATATATATATATATATATATATATATATATATATATATATATATTATACACACACACACACTGCCCCAAACCCCTCAGATCAGTGATCAGATACTGTTACAGGTTCCAGGCTGAAAACAAATTTGGACCCTGCATTCATTGTTTTAGCACCAATGCTTTCTCTTACCATTAGATCAGCATGATTATTATTATTATCCATCCATCCATTCTCTTCCGCTTATCCTTTTCATGGTCGCGTGTGGACTGATTATTATTATTATTATTGAGCTGATGAACTATTGGCAGTTTCACTGTACCAGTCATGTGTGCTTAGACAAGCACATACTACTGGCAGCATCATCCTTGTGGCCCCTGTGTGCTGGGGGCTACTGAGCCCTTGATTTCAGATGCGCTCTAGATGGTGGTAGCCAGCCTCAGCACCTGAGGCTGAGGAAAAATCTACCCCAACAGCGGGAAGGCCTGAGAAGCTGTTTTTGCTGGAAGCCCCCAGTTGGTTGCATGGGAGTGGAATGAACTCTTGCCTGTGATGGGGAATCCATTGCAGGGCAGCTAGGAAGATGGAGTGTCTTGGTCTTGCTACCAAGTGGTTACACCTGGGGGTAGGCAAATTGGAAGGGTCTCAGGGACACCCTCACAGAGGACCACTGTCGGGGCTATAGGCAAGTATACAGGCCAGGGGAAAGCATCACATTTGGCAAATAAAGTCCGCCGGTGGCACGGTGGTGCAGTGGTTAGCTATGTTGCCTCAAAGCCACAAGGTCCTGGGTTCAATCCACCACCTACCAACTTTCCATGTGGCATTTAATTCTAAAATAGCAAGGCTTTACCATAAGTAACATTGCTAATTTTTTTTCCTATCTAGATAGTAATAAATCTTTAATAAATGGATAGACTGCCACTAAATTTGGTAGAGAAGTTTGTTTATGTCAGGATATTAAACTGTTTATGACCACAGTGGCACAGTTTTGCAGTGGTTGACTGGTAGGCGGTTTATGGACTACAGACTGAGAGATTTTTCTGTGCAGAGTTTGCATCTTCTTTCCACAATCCCCAAACATGTATGTTAGGTTACTGGATGATTCTGAATTGGCCGTTGTTCTCTAGATTATAACCCACCTCTCACCCCTGTCAGTAGCCCCTTACAACCCCTTGTTACCCTCGAAAGTAAAAGATGATATAACTGACTAACAGTTAGCATTTTGTGTTTCTATTGACAAGCAAATGTTAGCATGTTAAACTAGTAGACCAAAAACTGTGAAAATGGCAAACATCAAAAAACATTATAGTTACAGTAAACACTGTGCGGTGCTGCATTAGTGTTATTATTTTTAAAACAAAAACATTTATTAAAGCCACTTTGCTTAATTTAAGCATTTGATTTTCCATGTCATTAACTGGAGTGCATAAAAATGCCTTTAATTTAAAAGTATTACAAGTATTGTGTGTCCTCCTTTTTTAAATTTAATGGATATCTGTCTGTTCTTCATTTAAATACAGTTTAATCCACTTCTTACATTTTCCACATTTATTCCACTTCACGGCTACTTCAAGATATTATCAAAAACTATCTAATCTGTTGTAGTCTCTTTTTTTCCCTCTACGCTTTCATGTTTAAGAAAGAATTGCCTAAGAATTTTTCCTCTGTTTGAGCAGGTGAAATACTCACTTTTTTAATATTATCCAGTTTTAAAAAGTAGTACTTTAAGTAGACACTGACAGGTGGTTAATGAACTACATTAAATGGGTCCTGGAGTTGGTTAATGGATCAAGAATTGATTTTTTTTTTCACCTCAGTTTGACATCTCATGGATTTTTTTTTTTTTGATTGTCTGGCACAAAAAGATCTGAAAGATTATTTTTTCTCACTGTGGTATCTTCACAGCAACATGTTGATTGAGGCAGTTTGCTTACACAGTATATTCTTTTATTGCATATATTATCCACATGCTGTTTCCTTGGAAGAAAGAAACCCTACTAAAATGTACAAACCTGGTTTTGGCGAGTTAATATGTGACAGTGTTGGAGATTCTGACCTGAAATATCCGCAAAGCTACTAAATATGTGGTACTGCTGTCTTCATTAAGACACACTGATTCTTTCAAAACCCAGTCATAATGGCTAAGTGAGTACAGTGTGTTGTTTCTGTAGCAATAAGGGGGGCTGAGAACAGCTTCAGACTCCAACCTTTAACATAAATGTAAACAGTCTGTGACCGCAGAGGGACTCATTATGCCGCACTTACTGCCACGAAGCCAGGCATTCGGAGAAAAAGCACACAGCATCATTTTGCAGCCCGTACCTTCAACATCTCTCTTTGCTACTTTTTAGTCTGAAATTTGCTGATTTGCAGCACCCACGGACAAAGTGGTGATGCAGTACTTTTTATATATCACAAAATATTTCAGCAGTGTACTAGCCTCAGGACTGCACTTCATGCCAGGTTTAACGTGCACTTCGTAACGCCTTGATGTGTGGGCGATTTGCAATGAAGGCCACATTTGAGTCAGTTAATGTCTCATCAGACTAAGGGCTAAAACAAGTTTATGTCCTTTAAGCATTTTAAAAGTGACTCGCTCTGTAATATATTCCGCCTTTATGAATTCCAAATTAATGTGGGTTTATATATGTCATTTGTTATTGGTAGCTGCCAGGAGGGCTGGTAATTTCCTCTGGCACGACTTCAGACAGAATCCTGATGGCAGCTTTGATGGGACTTAATGAAACTTCACTGAGGAGAATGGACTAAATTTGCATGTTGAAAAAGTATGGGGAGGTAACAAGATAATGGAGGGAGTGTGAGTCTCTTAAGCCCACATTTCTGAACTAAACATGTCACAACAGTCTGAAGAGTCCTGTCCGTTGCAACAGATCTGGTGATACTCTACAGCCAAAGTCTGTGTGTGTGTGTGTGTGTTTTTAATTAACTGGTCAATTCTGAGATTTGGGGCTATTTTGGTTATGTAACATATCTTTTTTCAGGAGTAGCAGGACGAAAATGTCAAAAATACACAATTAGGTGTTTAGGTGTTTACTACAGCTATCTACATGAAATCTCTGCAAAGTTGTTCATAATTGATCAAATAATACCTCATTTGCACATTTTGCATATTTGTTCTAACATTTCAGAAAAGACTGGAGGCAGACCTGGAGGTGGCAGAGTCAAATATGCTAGGATTTTAGACAGGAGTCACCAGGAGGGATAGGATCAGGAATAAGCAGTTTGGAGGCAAAGTAAGAGAGGCAAGGCTGAGGGTGGGGTTGGACATGTTTAGAGGAGGGATAGTGGATTTTTGGACAAAGGATGTTGAATGTGGAGCTGACATGCAGGAGGAAAAGAGGAAGACCACAGAGAAGATTTGTGGATGTACTGAGGGAGAGCATGCACAAGGCTGGTGTGAGAGAGTAGGATGCTAGAGATAGAGGGAGGTGGGGGCAGGTGATCCACTGTGGCAAACTCTAAAGGCTGCAACTGATGGAAGGATTTCAGAAAACTTGTACATAAAACAACTGTCCTAATATATGCAATAAACTAGTTTCATAAAATAAGTTTCATAGTAATATGAATTAAAATGATGCACTATATTGCCAAAAGTATTCTCTCACCCATCCAAATAATTGAATTCAGATGTTCCAATAGCTTCCATTGCTAAAAGGGGTATAAAACTAAGCAAAAAAAAAAATTTTAAATCACAGAGCAGGGTCAGTGAATGATGAGGCGCGTAGAGCACAGAAGTCGCCAACTTTGTGCAGAGTCAAATGCTACAGGCCTCCAAACTTCCTGTTGCCTTTAGATTAGCTCAAAAACACTACATATAGAGCTTCATGGAATCGGTTTCCATTTCTGAGCATCTGCACTGCAAAGCGCTGGATGCAGTGATGTAAAGCACGCCACCACTGGACTCTAGAGCAGTGGAGACGTGTTATCTGCGATGAATCATGTTTCTCCATTTGGCAATCTGATGGACGAGTCTGGGCTTGGAGGTTGCCAGGAGAAGGTACTTGTCTGACTGCATTGTGCCAAGTGTAAAGTTTGTCCTGACCTAAACCCAACAGAACACCTTTGGGATGAATTAGAGAGGTGACTGTGAGCCAGACCTTCTAATCCAACATCAGTGTCTGACAAATGTACCTCTGGAAGAATGGTCAAAAATTCCCATAAACACACACTCCTAACCTTGTGGAAAGCCTTCCCAGAAGAGCTGAAGCTGGTCACAGTTGCAAAGGGTGTGACAGCATTATGTGTGTGTGAAGGCAGGTGAGTGAATAATTTTGTTAAATTAATGTGGATATTTTTTGCTTCAAAATGAGGTTGACTCTAAAATATCAAACTCAAACAAGAGTTTCAAACCTTGCGTCAGCCAGTGTTCATATTTCATTTGTTGAAAAGTATGCGAAATTGCTTAGCTACTGTAGATAATACTTCATTCACATATTAAAGGATTTCAATAAATACAAACATGTAATCAACTGGAGAAGTTTCTTGGTGATATGTAGTTTGTGCATTTTCACTCTGTTCACCTGTAGTTTCTCCCCAAATTCATTCTTATAACGTGTTTGAACAAGTCTAAAGGCCACACTCAAAAGCAGAGTGAAAGGTTTTTAGCAAAGCATTCAGAGTTGCACTCAGTTGAATGCATGACGAGAGTTTGAAGTAGTTAGAAGAGTTGAAAAACGGGGCTTGAGAGCGAGAACAGTAAAAACATTCTTACCTGCTCGTGGGCTGTATGAAATAACCATGATTTGTGGCCTGTTTGTTACAGAAATTGTTAGACATGGTCAGGCAATTCAGACACCAGGAAAAGATAAGTTAAGTCTTTATTTAGTGCAATAAATGACTGTATTATAATGAACCATTTTTGATACATAATCTGTCATATTTGTAGTCTCCCCTCCATTATGTACACATTGTTTATACAGATTTTTTTATTGTTCTACTTCCCATTTTTATTCTTGTTGTATCGTAGTAACTGTTTGTGCTCTGCACTATACCTTTGCTGCTGCTATACTGAATTTCCCCATTGTGGGACCTATAAAGGGATTTCTTATCTTATTTTAAAAAAAAAAGTGTTCAGGAAGAAGAATTTGAATACACTTCTTGAAGCTTATTCAAGCTTTTACAATTTTTAATCCATTGTGCTTTTCATGGCCAGTTGTTTATGTGGTGTGGAAATGATGTAAATTGCATACTGTGACCTCCACGGATCTCAAGGAGTTGAACGCTTGAGGAATTTACCTATGGAATAAAGATGCTTGTTACTTTAGTTTGTTATACCGATGCAAGGTGATGTATGATTCACACTGACAACAAATGCACACATTTACTTACTTGAAGACTGTATGTCATAAGATCCAGATGACCTTGTAGTGACAGAGACACTTTACGTTAGTGCTTCCTTTTACAGTGAAGGACTTAAAAAAAAAAAAAGTCCACTGCCATTTTATTAAAGCCGCACGTGTCACAGCTGGGTGCTGGCAAGGCAGGGAGGACCTCAGAGCAGGACAGGAGGCAAGGGCTGAGCTTATATCAGATGTTTTTTTAAAACCTTGAGACACGGCTGGAGTAATCAACACGAAAACTCGGAAAAAAAAACACACAAAAACTCAAAATACAAACTGAAAGTGCACAGTACGCACAAAAACTCAAAAACCCGAAAAATACAAACTGAAGCACACAGCAGTCATCTACAATGACGAGGACCCAAACCAGGAACAGAGGAAAACTAAGGGCTTAAATACACACAAGGGGATTAGGGCAAGTGAAAACACCAGGGGATGACAGGTGAACCAAATGAACCTAATGACACAAGGGAAGCAAAACTAAACACAAAGCACGGGGAACACGAGACTGTCAAAATAAAACAGGAAATGATCAACATAACACACGCAGACTAAACACAGAAGACGTAACAAGGGTATCACGCATACTAAGAAAACTAAAAAGAAACAACCCAAAATTACAGTGACATAGAACTAAACAAAAAGGAAGTCAAAACACTGGACCACCGGCCCAGGACCGCGACAGCATGAGGGTTGTAGCAATATCAGATGGGCCATACTCTCAGCTCACATTTAAATACACTGTCTGTGTAATTTTTCTGTTTGTTTTGTTAATGTTGAAAAAAATCAATACTTTCTCCCAAATCACAATCATTTCCTAAAAAGGCCAAAACAAAATCAAAATCACAAAGTTGCCCAGTGGGGCATAAACATCAGTCTTTTAGGCTCGTAACATCTGAGCAAAATACTTGAAAAGGCCACTGTAGGAGTGACTCCTAACATCTCTTCTCTGCCTAGGATTGTTATTTTTGTCTTTAGGGACAGTAAAGTGTTTAAAATTTTAATTCACAGATTATGAAACATGTTCAGTGCATCGGCTCGTATCAGGCTTTGTAGACCAATAGAAGGGCCATTTTCTGGTAATTAACTGTTAAATATTTGACTTAACGAGTTGATGAACAGCACTCAAATGCATAACTAGTTTCGGTCTCTATGAGGATAAACAGCAAAAGATGCAGGTTCAGCCTTGTCTTCTGATCCAGCCGCTGAAATGAAAGCTTGTTAAACCCTCTTTGGTGTTGTTAGCAAGTGATTACTTTTGCTAATTCATTTTGGTCCTGTTGCTCATCTCTTGACAGCTTCATCTTTTATTTACAGCACTCAGCTGGTGTCGCAGGTGCAGGAGTCCAGCATTGAGGGGGATGAACGTTCTTAGTCTCCCGTCGCAAATATCGTCTATTGTTTAATGCTAACTGACAATCTGCAGATTGCCTATTACTCCCACCTGGACTCAGCTCGTGCAGTATGAAACAATATAATTTACAACACCCATATTTGTGAGTGCACATACAGTAAGTGTTTGACAGTGAGTGCCCGTCCGGAATAACAATCAGAAAATGCGCCATGCATCAACTGATTAAGTTGTCCACACCAAATGAAGCCACTTACTCTAACCGCGCACACACACACATCCACCCACGCATGCACACACCCTCCCCTGGTGTGGAGGATATTTTCAATTAATCAAGCTCTCTCATCAATAATGCATCACCCCTGCAGCCAGTCACTCTTTTCCAGCCATTTAATGAGGCAGCCCAGCCAGAGGGACACCATCCACACATTACTCCTGTTATAGTAAATGCTCTGGAGCAAAGCCACAGTGACCATGAATGGTTATTAAAATAATGCCATCATTTGTGCCTTCGAGTCAAATCAAAACCTGTCAAAGTCTGTTTGCAAAAGGGCACAAATGACAATAAGTAAACACCCTGGGAGCCACTGTGTAGTTGTGTCACCTAGCAGTCACTGTAAACCTCATGTTGCTAAAAATTGAATGCAGGAACTGAAGAGACCAGAGGAAGTTTGTCAGGAGTCATGAATTATTAAAACCAACTTTGCTGTGGCAGAGAAGAATGTCCTGGTTTGATAACATTTTGTTTCAAACTGCGGTCCTTATTTGAGACATAACCCAGACAATCAAGAAAGAAACTGTTAAGAATAAGAACAAAATAAACCTTGTGCATAGAGCATAATGATCTGAAAGGCTTTAGACTGTGCAGGCTAATTAGGTGTGGTGTTGTACAACAGCGCTTGTTTTTGACATTCATCACCAAATAATTATGTGATAAGTTGAAGTGGACCAGCTTCAGTCTTCAAAAATGTTTTCTGGCAGTGAGCATCCATTAGGTTACTGTTTTCTTTGATTTCAGTGAGCCATTAGGAGACCCATTTAAAAAAAAAAAACAAGCTTTGGTATTCTCCTTTTAATCTGTCTACCACTGCACAAGAGCATCCTCTGCAAATGAAATTAAAAGTTGCTGCCTATTCAAGCCAGCATTAGCTAGCAGTTATCTGCAAATGCACACAGCTACATCCGTACCTCTAGTTAGTCTCTTGGGACGGGATATTTCAGAAATGCATCTGCACTGTTTGGGAGGCAGTCGATTTTCTTTGCACCCAAACTTGCCTTCCAAGAAACATTATACTATAATCATGCTAGGAAGTCTTTAAGATGTCACATCAGTTGGTTGATTAAATAAATGTGTACTACAAGATTTTTTTAATGACTCATATCTTGTGTGTGTGGAAAAAAGTCAAAAATTAAATCTTGATTATTTAATAGAAATGAAAACGCTATAGATTCCAATTTAGTTATGTTTACATTAACACTGCACTGTGTGTATACGTGCTAATTACAACTACAGTAGCTAGCAAAAGACATGAGTTGTCTATAGGGGTGTGTTTATGCACAGCTCACCTCTGAAGAACTCAGAACTCACAGGTAACTGTTTTTCCTCATGTTGAAACACTTGACCCAAGCAGATGGAGCAGTGTAGTGGCAATAGTACTATCATAAAAAAATGATAAAATGACTTGTTTTGAGATCAAGTATTCCTCAAAATGCATGTTTTTGATATCATGCCATTTAAATTTTTCACTTTTCTTTTCTGCATTTTATAAATTTTTAGTTTTTGTATTACTACCCCAAGCTTTCACAGGTGGGTCAAAAATGCCCTGCTTTCATTTCCTATAAAATTTCACGGGGACTATCAAGAATATATACTTTGTGGACCACACAGAGTGTTACCCTAAGTGTTTCTTATCATCTGTCATCAGATTTTCCTATTTTATACAGTAAAAGGCAAAAGTTTGGACACATGAGTGTGTCCAAACTTTTGACTGGTACTGTAGTTTGTGAAATTAGCTATAACATCTAAGTGGTTTCCTTGTCATAGATGAATAAAGTTGATTAATTAAGATTAAAACGATTAATTAAAATGATTAATTAAGAGAGCCAGAGATGAATAAAAACTAATGATTAAATGCAGAGTGGGGTATAAATGCACAGAGTGTGAAAAGAGGTGAATGAAGAAGAAACACCACCCAGCAGCCTAGGCCTATTGCAGTGTAACTATCGGAGGGTTCAGGGTCACCTGATCCAGCCCTAACTATGAGCTTTATCAAAAAGCAAAGTTTTAAACCTAATCTTAAAGGTAAAGAGAAAGTCTGTCTCCTTAAACCAAACTGGGAGCTGAAGGCTCTGCCTCCCAATCTACTTTTAAATACCCTAAAAACCACAAGTAAACTAGCAGTCTGAGAGCGAAGTGCTCTATTGGGGTGATAAGGTACTATGAGGTCTTTAAGATAAGATGGGGCCTGATTATTCAAGACCTATGTGAGGAGAAGGATTGATTTAACAGGGAGCCAATGAAGAGAAGCCAATATGGGAGAAATATGTTCTCTGCAGCATTTTGGATCAGCTGAAGGCTTTTTAGGGAACTTTTAGAACAGCCTGATAATAATGAATTACAATAGTCCAGCCTAGAAATAATAAATGCATGAATTAGCTTTTCAGCATCAGTCTGAGACAGGATGTTTCTAATGTTAGAGCTACTGCAAAATAGCTCTATTTGTTTAGTGTTACTGGAGGCCAATGTAACACCATCCAGTCAACATAATAATGTAATAACATCCATTTTGTGTGACATTTTTTAATTTCTGTTGTTGTGCTTTTTTTTTTTCTTCAAAATGTTTTAAAAATTCTAAAGTGAAAAATAAAAAATATTTCAAACACGAAATCATTCTTCTGTGAACCAAAGTATAATACAAAATATCAAACAGATGATTATTCTTCACCAAAATGACAAAAATGGCATAAAAACTAATTTAATCTAAGATGGGTTATTTTTGAGGGTCCAGTCACTTGTGCAGGTTCCTCTGGCTCTGGTTGTTTGTCCCCTCTTTAGTGCAGCAAATAGCTGAAACAATCTTTCAAAAGTGGATACAAGTGTCAGAATCTGCATGTTTGTCCCTCTGGAGTCGTTCATTTGAAAAATCCCATTAGCCGCTTGAATTTTCAAAATTTCAAAATGTTCCAGTTGGACCATCTCAGGAAACAGCTTTTTTACTGCACAATTACAACCACTGGATACATTTCAGTAGTTTTACTTTTGGTTTATATTCTTTTTGATTACAAGTCTTCAGAGCTTCTTTGTTTGAAGTAAAAGAAAATAATTGTAATGATATGTATGTTACAGGTTTCACAAAAAATCTGCTATCAGTTGCAGCTGCACAGTGCCTTGCAGATTAATGGATTACCCTTTTGCCTTTTTGATGTTACAAGGGCATGCAACTAGGTTCAGACGTTTAACAACCAGTGTATTCCCGTGCAATTCAATAATTTTCATGTATTCAGTGCATTAAGACTCCTTTATGAGGTTTTGCAGATTCGTGATCGCTAACCATGTGATTAACATGTCAGCCATTCTGAATGTGTGACAAGCATGGTGACAATGTACTTAGAGCCCCGTCCATGACCAGCTGACAACCACCAGTCATGAGGGAAAAATGAGTATTCCCTGACCAGTTGCAAGTGGTTGTTGGAGGTTGATAGCAGTCAGTGCTGAAATTACAGCTTAAGTCCCAGTCACACAGGCAAAGAAACTGGTGAGTGACCCCCATTTTGCCCTAGAGAGCTACCTGTCACACGTGAAATCTATTTTCCCCAATCGGTTGCCAAAAATCTCCTTATGATTGCTTTGATCACTAGCATACTGCTGTGGTCGCCCTTACAGTTTACCTGGAAGTGACAAACTTGTCTATAAAAACTAGCCAGTTACTCTCCAAGCCACAGTGAAACTGTGAAAAATGAGACACAACCCAAAAATTGAGGCCACTCTCATTCAAAGTAAAAGTTGCGCCTTTTGAAACATGTTGGCTGCAGCACTGGGGCACAGCTTTTATTTTGAAGGTGAACCATTTCCATTTCCAACGTCATCTGCATCACACTTTTACGAGTTGTATTATCATTTGGACGGTAGTTTGAAAGCGTTTGCAGAAAAACATGAAAAACTAGAGGCAGCTGTGGAAATATGCTAGCAACCAAAGCAATCACTAGGAGGCTTTTGGTCCAGCACCTTCTTTGCAACCAATTTCTCCCAAACAAGAGCAAGCAAACTCCAGGAACCACTGCCATCCAGCTGGAGAATACACGTCTTTCTCTAGAAACATTGGTTTTACCCGACAAGCATATTTTTGGACAGGTTCAAACCTAGAACCTTCTCACTGTGAGGCCACTGATGCACTGCTATGCTGTCAGGGTATTTGCTACACTGACTAACTCATGTAGCTAATCTAACTACTTTACTCTCACCTAGCACTCTTAAAAGTGCAAGTTGATCCACAGACTTGCAAACTCAGATGGATACATCAGGGGGTACCTGGGGTCCAGTAACTTGCTCAAGGGCGCTTCAACATACAGATGCAGGAGCTAGGGATTGAACCTTCTGAATAGTAGACAACCTGCTCGATATGCTCAGCCACAATAATCAAACTTTTGGGCAGCCATAGGTGAAAACTGGGAAACCAGTGAAAAGCATAAAAAATCCATCCATGAGTGTGACTGAAAGAAATATATAAATACTATCACTTCTAAAGTCGACTTCTACATATTACAATGTATATGATTTGACACTACGGTCATTCAGAAAGGCAAGTCCAGTTCGCGTTGTCATTTTTCTTGCCTTTGTCGACAGCCACCATCTTGAGTTTTTTAAATGGCTAACAAGTAATCAACAAGTAATCAGAAAGGACTAATTTGATCTGTTGTACTGCTATATGTTGCACAGGTAAGTGCCTTCTTAACCTTAGGATGTAAAACATCAGTTGTTGTTCATCCTGCACTCTTGTGGTGTTTTTATCCTCTTGACGGGCACTATAACCCACAAATCATCATCACTTTGAAGCAGCAAAGGTGACACCTTGTACTATCGTTTCTTACAAGATGGTTCATGTATCTTCTTTTGTCTGTTCCACGTCTGGGAACTATGAAGGGTTGTTTTTTTTTTGGGTTAAAACTTTCTTGTACTTTGCAACGAATCATTGCATAGGCGAGAAAATGCTCTTTTCAAAGCAGTTATGCTGCTGTCCTGGCCTTCTTCAGCTGCTATCATTTCTTAACATCTCCCCACTCTTATATGTTTTTCCAATCAGGCCAAGAATGGTGATCTCTAAGGAACATAACCATATGAGCAGAGAATCTGACCATCTGGCTTCCTCTGTAGCTAAAAATCGCGTGGGACGAGAAGAGACTGATGAATGTCTCTCGGCTTCTGCCGCCTGTCAGTGTCAAGATGTCTCTTTTAAAAATAAAACACTGTTGTTGGAAGCTGTACATTGCCGATGGTGTGATTGCAAGGAAATGTAAGGCCCTCTTGAAAGAGAAGTTTCTTTTTGAAGAAAAGAAAGGAGAGATACCACAAGGGGACAAAAACTAATTTCAAGTTTGTGGTGTTGGACTGATTCCAGACGTGGAGATAGCCACACTGGGTGGGATAGTTATGGAAAGGGCATGATATAAAATCTGTGTGGAGTATAATGACTGGCTTATCTCTGAAGCTCACAGTGCATGAATTCCTTACCCCATCAGGTCTCCTGTCAATTCTTTATTGTGGGAAGCAGCTTTCCATTTCTGCTCTATCAAAAGAATATGAGATGAGAATATGTAAGTAAGGATGTGGAGTATAACTTCTGCATTACTTATTTCATTTCCAGTGACTTAGCAACAAGCCCTTGCTCTGCTCTAATTTCCCAGCCATGCTATGACCGATGTCACTGCTCCATAATACATAAATCCCACTAATTAGAGCTCAATGACTCATGCTTGATGCAACTAGGCTGGATGGGATGTCCCCACACAATTTTTTTCCTATCTCCCCTATCAGTTCTATTGTGCATAAGATAACACATAAAAATGAACCACTTGGCAGACATGCCTTGGCAAGACATGGTTCAGGAGAGCGGTGGCTGCGGCAGCACTTTGACAGCCGGGTTATGGTTTCTCAGTCCCAGTAATGAAGGACTACTGAGTGTGTCATCCAGGAAAAGGGCCTCTCCCCTGTCTGTCTGTCAGTGAGCCAGCTGGATTCAATCCTACACCTCAGAATAACACCAGGCTTCAAATACTGCAGCTTGGCCACCCTTTGCTTTAATAGACAGATACAGTCTCATTACATGAAAACAGTGGCTAACCCTCTCCCATAACAGAACTGGTAAACTTACATCATTCAGAGCACAGCTAAATCATTTAGTCAATTTAGTTTTTTCTGTCCCCTTTTATCTCCTTTTCCAGCTTACACATCATTCTGCTCATTTTTGCACAGCTCGCAAACCACAGCCGTTGAAATAGGAGAGACAGAGGCGCTCTGCTCAAAGTTATATTAGAGTGGCTCGGTTTCCTGGAGGCAAGGAGCTATGTCTACCCTGCAAACTGTCCATAATATACAGAACAAGAGTGGGGATTAACCAAAATGTCAAGAGAGACAGGTTAAGCTGACAGAATATTGGTTTATTTCGAGGGGTCTCACTTTCAAAGTCGAAAAGTCAGAAACTTCTCAAAGCAAAGTCTTTGGTCATTTTCAGTCGTGTCATATTGCTAAGCAGAGAAAATTCAATTTCCACAGACTTTCATTTGACTTTCAGGCAGAGGAATGGTCATAGAAGCTTAAAGCTCCCAGCGGCGGAGTACGTGGCTCAAGAAAATAGCGTGTGCACAATAAACAAATGGAAGAACATACAACTGAAATCAGCCAATGACCGTAAAACATTTGACATAAATTCTCTGTGAGGACAGCATTTATATTAATGGCCCTGCTCTGCAGTTAGTTTTGAAAAATCGTATTCTGGCAAACTAAAAAGACTGGCAGCGAGGACTGTGCAAAGCCTTGAGGAGTGTGTTGATATATATACAACTGTGAGTGTGTCTCAGTATCAAAATTTGCCTGAAGTGAAATTCAAAATGCCTCATCTGGTCTGATTTCCCCGTGCTATAAGAGCAGACTGGGCTTCATTCGCAGTTGCTGCTGTGCTTTACTGGCACGGAAGATCCCATTTTCACTACAGAAATTACTCGCCACCAGCTGCAAATTGACAGTGCGCCATATTTCCTTGCAAGTCAACTCCTATTAACAGCAATTCCTGGGATTTCCGCATCCCTGTGTCAAAACACAGCAGTGTCATCAGCAGGTATATTTGAACAGTAGGATCTAAGGACCTCACAGGCATTGTTTACCGCAGTGAAAATGGCTAAATATAGGACAGAGGCTTTGCCAGCTGCTCACACACTGTCAGTGAAGCCATTCAGAGCCAATCCGCTGACATCTGGAGGACACACACACAACAAATCACGCATCAAATTCAAATTTAAGTTTTGAAACTCTTAACAATGATGGTGTTGCTCTCCATTAGCCGGCTAATTCCCCGGCACAAAAGCCTTGCGTAGTATCGATGATTACTCCTCTCCAGAATATCAGGCTGCTCTGACTGATGGTGGCTGCAGCAAAGGTTAATTAATGAGCAGTGGCAGGAGCGATGGCTGCCGGCGAGGGACAGCCTCTCCTGGGATTTGGATACACCAGCAGTGAAAGATAAAGGTGGAAAAGGAAAGGGTATGACTACTCAGCTGAAATTGAGTCTCCTTTTCTGTCTGGATAACCTCCATGTACCTAATAGTGTGAGAAAGCTGCTTGATCACTTAACCAAACTGGGTGCATGGAATTAGATTATAATGCAGCTTTTCATCATTTTCTCTATAAAACCGTATTTCATGCAATGATTATGTATTGGTTATCAGACATCAAAGATAATCTGCAAGGCAACCTTCTAGCTTAAATTAGTTCTGCAAATCATCTGCTTCTTGTGATCAGACATCAAAAGATTTCCATAAAGCACATTTGTCTTTCTGAGCAGCAGGCATTTGCAGTGTTATTTTCAGATGAGAAATAAATTCTACGGAAGAACACTCTGACATATCGCTTTATTTTTATCCTGTCTGTAAGATTCCATTAAATTTAATTGGCAGAGATTATCGATACAGACTTACATTGCATGTGTGAGCCTCACAGGGCAGAAGCGTGGCCGTTAATGTCTCTGCCATTATGTTAAAAGTCCAAAGTTAATCTGTGATGATAATCTGCATTCTCTCTACAAATATAAAAATGCTTTACAGTAAGACACCAGAATAGAGGCAGAGATTCAATAATATGGAATCTTTTTGAAGCTTCCTCAAGACAAAATCTAATAAAGTTCCAGTGTCCATTAGGCTCATCAGGTTCTTGAGGAATTAGGGCAGCCTGTTCCGCTGAAAGCACCACTGTAGAAGTCCTTACAGCAGTTCTCCACACTGAAACATTTTGGCTTTTTTCCGACGATGCAGATGCAACATCAGGTACATCGGCACACTCCCTGACTGACAACAACACAGTCTAGAAGGTGCGGGCCTCGTGTTTTAGCATCATGTGCAATATTCTGCACGTGAAACGGTTTTATACTTCTGTGTTGTTTTTACATGCAGCAATCCATTATCTTGTATTCATCTCTTTAACCGAGTCAAGTCCCCATTGTAATTTAGTCTGGATCATGCCGTCAGAGGCAGGAGAACACAACAACCCACGTACTGCTGAAACTGCACCTCTCCTATCAGCAGTTCTGGTGCGTTTATCTCTTGTTCCTCTTTTTTCATATGTGTATCTGTAGCAACATCACAACCGATTTGCAGCAGATTAAAAAGTGCAAATCATGTGGCCCATAATGTGTTATTGAAAGCACATGACCCTGTTTTATGTTCTGCTGCTGCCGCCAGTCACTATTTTTCTGCATTGACTGAAGAATTGTTCTCTAATTTGTATCATGGTAAAAAAAAAAATTATATATTGTTATGCATGAGAATTGTATCCGTAGAACACACTTGGAGTGAATATCTGTTGGAAAAATTAGTTCTGTGATAGTATGATAACCATTTTCTTATAATAATTATGCTTATGTTTTGCATCTGTATTGCTCATTTAAGTTGACTGTGTACATGGGGAGTTTTTCTATAACCTTATGACCTTTGTACAGAATGTGTTTCTTTGTAATGAGAAGCGTAAGACAGAAGTATGAAGATTCATATGTCTGGTGGCCTTCGTTCAACCCGCCTGAGTTTTGTACCGAGAAGGTTGATAAGATGTGAGAGGCTATACCAATATCATGTGTTTAATTATAGCTATAGTAAGGTGCAAAATTAACTTTCCATTCGACTCGGAGACTTTTAGAGACTGCACTAAGTGGAACATTGAAAGAACTCAGTATCTTTGTTACTTCCTTTGTTTATGTGCTTTCCTGTTTCCTGTTCATGTGCTCAAGTGTGTGTGTGTGTGTATATATAAAAATGGCTCAGAGCAGAGGACAAACTGAACTTGTACTGATGTAAATGCTCCTTTAATTTTCTTGCAAGAGAATTAAATGATCTTTTCTGGAGATTTGGTCGTGTGGCCTCTGGTTTTTGATAAGTTTCTGAATTTATTCAACAGTATTCCTCCTTTATCTCAATAGTTTATTAGTTGCTGTTATTGATCCTGGGTTTTTTGTCTCTCCATAAGAAAGCTGGTAGTGGAACATGTCATAAATGGCATGAGAAAAGCCAGCTTTGGTAACATATTCATTTTTATAACTTCTAGATTTCCCCCTCAAGTATAAAGGCAAGCCTCTCCACTTTCTGGTCTCCTCCCTCCCTCCCTCCTACTCCCGGTGCCTTTGACTCATTCTGGTTTTCAGTGAAGGTTTGAATATTTATTAGGTATTTCATCTTTATCAGTCTACACCTTGAGGGTGCTTGAACCACATGCTTTAACAATACTCATTCAAAAGGGCATAATTAGTATGAGGAGCCCAAGAATTTAAAGCTTTTTGCCACTGACATTAACAGTATAATATTCATGAGATTCATCAGATTCATTCCATCTGTGAAGTAGTGAAACGTATTGATACTGATCATTTTCTGATCAGAAAGCAAATGACAGTAAAAGTGAGGCCACATATGAGTACTGGCTCTTTTAACTGGAACCTGAAAAGAGTTTTGCATTTTAATAGTTAATCAATTAAATTGCAATTGATTAGAATTAGCAATTTCTAATTGTACATATTAATAAATATTGGTGAAGCATTATGCATAAGACTACAGTTGTAAATTTTATTAACATAAATGTAAATATGGAGTAGCATTCAGGTACTGTAAAAATGCTGTAATTACAAGGAAATAAAGGGAAGCAGGTCCCTGAATACAGGTTAGGCTCCTTCAGAGTACAGCTAAGGATGACAAACATAAGAGAAAAGAGGAAAAACATAGTTATGCTACAAAGGTTTGCACTTAATTTTAGAAATTTAGATTAAATCTTTGCTTTTGTTGGTGAAGTAGAGGATGGTTTTACATTTTGTCCTTTGTCTTTTCTTTAAATTAAAGCAGTAGAGTAAAGGGAATCATTCTTTCTGGCTTCATGATTAAAAAAAGAAACGAGGTTATTAGTTATGTCACAGCTCTCTGTGAAGCCTGAATAATTATTAAGCATGCGTGCATATATGGTAAAGACTGCTCCTGTATTCAGAATGGATGGAACTACTTAACAAGCAGGGACTGCAAGTCCAGACTTGTAGAACCCTCCCTTCCAAAGCATTTGCCTGAGGTTTTTCTGTGAATAATGTGCCTCTGCGTGGAAGGATTAGGCACAGAGGACCCTGCCAAGCATTAGAGTGTTACAGGAGGGATCAAGAACAAATGAGTAATGAAATGACTGACTCACTATTTTGAGGCATAAGACACAGCATGTGCTCTTTCGAAGCCTGCTCCTGTTAAGGGAGTCTCAGTCAGAGCACGGCATTAAAACTTCCCGACATGTTTTTAATTGTTGATTCCTCCTTGTCATGCACATCATCCATATAAGCAATTAGGGTTCTGTCATCCGTGTCTAATAAAGTGGAGATTGTGCTGGTGCAAAAAAAATGCGGAAGCACAAACATCTGCATAAGCAGACACGTTACTAGCAGGTTAGCCGCGATCATACTGAAAGAGAGGAATGTACAAATTAAAATTTATGTTCTGCCTTTTGCAGTGAAGGATAATAGCTAGTTTAACATGAGCATAAAAGCAGCTAATGAGGATGGATGCTTCATAATTTCATGTCACATGCCGTTATGAAAAATAACACACAGCGCACCCAAACAAAGACTAGTTTCCAATATATTTATGAATTTATTGTTTTCTTTACATTAATTTCTCTTTCTGCTCCAAAACTCACAAAAAAAAAAGAAGAAAAAAAAAGAAACTGTCAAAAAGAAATGATTGTAATTCAAGGCCACAGAAGCAAGGAACCATATCCCCACAAGCAAATACAAAACAGAGTTGGTAACAGGATTGCAACACCAAAGTGAAAGCATGTCTGCCAAGTCTACACATTCAAAGACCACAAACATCAAACGGGTTTTCCAGTCAGTCAAGGGTTTCAGTGTTCATAGAGAAGAAAAAAAAACAAAACAAACAGGACTGTTTCTAGCCAGGGGAAGATGGATATTTCCAAATGAACACTGTGTATTCTGTGTACAGATGCAATGGAGAGTCTATAAATGAGTGCACCATCTGCATGTTACATGTGATCCATTTACAATATAGAAATGCCTAAGCGAGACAGCATCAAAGGTTACTGAGTAGCGTACATTTATTACCCAGGCCAGGGAATAGAACATCACAGAGTAGAAATGGTCTCTGATTTATTTTTAATTTTTATTTTTTTTCACCTATACTTCTTATTCATCTGTGTTCAGTGCAAAGCTCGCTGGACTCTTTAAAGACAAAATCCTAAAATATCATTGACTATCTGAGTGACTCCAACTGGAAATAGAAACATGTGTTATTTGCATTTCCTTCAGGCATTTATAGTGAATACATCACAGCAGAAAACACAGAGTAAGTCTCAGTTATGGCATTTTGCAGATTAATATAACTAGCTAAGGGGGATGCTTTGGAAATTGCTTTGACTAGAAATGTGTCAGAGCTGACAGTTTCTTTTTTTTTAAAGTTTGATCCCTATTAAGCACATCCCTCTGATCTAATTCAATAAATGCTAAAGGGAGTTACAATAATGATATTCATTCCTGATCCTTTGGCGTATATATCTTTAGAACTCGTAAATACTTAACTTTCTTTCTTCTACACATATTTTATATTTCTTCAGAGGTTTTATGCTTCCATAATAATTAAGTAGATACAGTAAAGTTAGCCTTGGGAAATGCACTGAACCCCACATACAATCAAATTTTATGAAAGTGCTAAACTGATATGACATCTTTGAGCATCTAAATAAAATCCCTCAACCAGTACAACCAACAAAAATACAATCTATCATTTAAGTAAAAAAAAAAAAACATCGCTGTAATTTTGCCGTTCTCCACTTGGTTTCGACCCTTACGATGCAGCACTTTTATACAGTTTTAAAGGGAAACAGCACTCAACAGTTCAGACAGTAAAATGACAGCCCAATTAGTCTCCTACAGCTTCAAAACTTCTTAATGAGCTTCATAGCATATCTGTTCCAAACCAATGAATGTGCTGCCACTCCCTCCCTCCCCCGCCAAAAAAGAAAAGAGAAATAAGATCAAGCAAGTAACCAGAGCTTTGAATTTTTAACCCCACTGGTTTTTTGTTTGTTTTTTGGGGGGGGGGTAGTAATATCAAATCTGTGCTGGAATTCAGTGATATTCATCTGTATGTGAGACAACACAGGTCTAAAGTTTCAGTCAATAAAAGAGTGCTGCAAGTAACTGCAGAGCGCTGCTAGGGGGAGACGAACAATAAAATGAGCTCCCTTCCACCTGTTTTAATGTAAAATATTCCTCCCTCACAAACATCTGTCGCTGCAGTCGATACAATACTGTACACATACCCAAACAAATACAACTGAGGGAGAGAGTTTGAAGACAGACAGGTTTTTTTCAACTTTTAACATCAGTTTGTTTTTGTTGGTTTTTTTTTGCTTGTTTGTTTTTGTTGTCGTTTCGTTTCAGCTCAGTGCAAAAGACAAACAAACAAACAAAAAGAAGAAGAACGCGTTACGGAACTGGTTGTGACTGGCAGCTACAGTAAACAGAGACAGCTCAATATCAGCTGACCAGCAGCAGTTAACTGGCAAACCTTGTGTAACCCAGCCTCTTCATCACACTTCCACACACACCCTCTATCAGTCTGACGTCCTTTCGAGGCATTTTCTGTCTCCATATGTTAATGTTGGCTGGTGAGATGTCTCCTTCATACATTAGATTGTACAGGTTCGTAGAGGTGGTGAATATGAGTTGATTGAGGGCTGCGGGTGACACAGGCACCCCTAGAAATGTGTGTATTGTCTCTGCCGTCTCCTGGGGGAAGTTGACCACATCCTCAAACCTCACTTGGAGAAAGGACTCCTCGGGAAGGCTCTCGCTGACCCTCAGCGCTGCTGCGGTGTGAGCCAGCCACAGATGAGCCAGAATCAAAACAGGATTTGTCTCATAACGGGACAGCAGCCTCTGGATTATTTTAAACTCCGGTGCAACAGCCGAGCACCCATCCCTGACAGCATCCTCCTTGAATATCAAGGAAAGGTGCTGTGGGATATTTTTAAGGACGTAAAGGCTGGGTTTGCTGTTATAAATCATGAGATAAATCCACGCTCTAGGGTCTCTCACCAGGTATATTGTCCTCAGAGAAGGTCCCACTACCTCCTGAATGAATGGCAGTTTGAGTGTCCAGCTTCCACTCCGCATGTTGATTACCACCCGTGCGTTAGGGTACTCTGCAACATGCCGTCTCATTTCCCTTACATACTCTGCATCTCTATCCCGACTGGCCCTCAGCTTGCCCTTCAGGTCAGATGCCGGTTCTCTCTTCCTGGATCTTTTCTTTCTGTCCCTGGAGATGCTGACTCTTTGGGGCTGCTTGACCCTGCTGCCCTCTACAAGCTGAATATTTTGCAAGTGCAGCTTTGTGTTATGCACCAGCGAATGCAGCCAGCCCTGGATAATCTTAAACCTTCCTTGTAGAGCGTCTGACCTTGACCACTCACAGGCATCGACTAGGGAATCAAACTCAAACTCGGTCTCCGGAATGTCCACATGCTCGGTGGGAACCCTTATATAAACAAAGTCCGAGCTATTGTAGAAGAGATGCTTGAGTATTTCCGATCCCGACCCGGGAAGGGTTGTTATGACAATGGTGGGGAGGGGGAGCCGGTGCTGCTCATACAGTTTGATTTGTTTGTTTACTTCATTTTTGGCACCCGCACCTTTCCATTTTACCCCACAGAGAAGCTGATCACAGCTGTTAGACACAAACAGCAGCTCGGCTATCCACAGAATGAGCACAGTGAGGAGTGCGTAACGCATCAGCCTGCTGAAGCAAACATAAAACTTTCTCTTCATGGTCAAAAATCCTATAGCCACGCAGAGAACAACCCCCGCTATTACATTAACTGTGAATCCAAAGTCAAACAGCTGATTATCACTGCTGATTTGTTTAGGGATGAGTTGCGTCCCAAGGCCGTATCGGGTGATTTGATATCTATCCTCAACTTTACAGTGACCTCCAAATCCCAAATAATTCAACCTAGCTCCAATGTCTTTATAGTTTGTAGCAATGGACACAATATTCTCTGTGTTATTAATAATTAAAGAAAGCCTCACTCCGTTTTTGCTGTTATCTATAAACCTACAGTTGGACACTTTGACATATGGCCCGTGCAGCACGTAAGCCACTCTGCTGACTGTGCCTGTCATTTGAAAAGTAATGTTTACATACTGCGTCCACCTCTTCTTAAACTCAGCTGCCTGCTCTGCCTCCTGTATCCTTGTTTCAGGGCTGTGACCCTGAGTGTCAAACCAAAACATTTTATAATGAGCATCCCACACAT
The DNA here is from genome assembly GCA_024447675.2 of Pterophyllum scalare. Classification (NCBI taxonomy): domain Eukaryota; kingdom Metazoa; phylum Chordata; class Actinopteri; order Cichliformes; family Cichlidae; genus Pterophyllum; species Pterophyllum scalare. The sequence continues at coordinate 111,515 of JAMQGT020013013.1, read as the reverse complement.
CCATCATTGCACCGTTATATCTGTCCATGAATCTGAAAGGAACATATTTAAAGTCAATGTCGAGATTGTGGAAAAAAGCGCTGAGTGACCTCACAGGTGAATCACCCCACTTTTCCACATGGTCGAGCACTAGCAAAGTCTGCGAGTTGAGCAGAACCAAAGCTCTGAATACACTTTTTAGTCTCATGGCGGGTGAATAAGCCAACGCGGCTTCCCCACTCACAAACATGCTATCCCTGTGTGAGGAAGCAGCAATCACCTCACCTCTAGCATCGCCCACCCCGTCATCAGTCCAGCGCAGCCACTTAGCGCACTCCCCCAACTGACCCTCCCATGGATTGTTACACTGGCTCGTAGGAGATGGACTAAACACTAAAACATTGTTAAGATAGCTGTACTTTGGTCCATACAGTGCTTCAGACACAAATACTTGCCCATTAGGAGCAAAAGTAAACGAGTTCTGGTCTGGGTGCTCATGGCCAGGGTTAAAACTGTTCCAGCCATCCACCCAGGAGTAAGGCTTGTCGTGGACAATGTCATAGACAGCACGGCCACCCAGACTGCCAGACTTAAAGGAGACAAAAGTATTACTCTGGCCACTGGGAAGCCCAGCTCCGTATGTAACCACACCCCAGTTTGAGAAAATATGCATCTTAGCTTTGCCAAAGTCGTGTGGAGGCTGCGGAGGGAGGTGGGAGTTGTACCAGATGTATTCTGTGTGAAGTGTAGCCCAGCGCTGGGCAGATGACTGCCCCATGGGGCCATCCTTAGGTCGGTGCTTTCTAATCTGTTGAGCCAGCCAGTTGCCCGTTCCGTTCTTCATGACGAATGTGTCGAGGAACACAAGCTGGCTCTCTGGCCCATAAAACCAGTTGTAGTTGGAGTCTGCAATGCCAACTGTTCTTTGAAAGCCCGGCAACAGAGTGGCATAATAAAACCAGAAGTGCCCTCTCAGCCAGTTGTTTTGCATGTTGTCTATGGTGAAATGGCGCTGAGCTAAGAACACATACTGAGTAATAGACTTAGCTGTGTAGCTTCCATAGGCTACTCCCTCATCCAGAGAGCCATCAACAACATGATTCAGAAGAAACATTGTTTTCTCCATATAGTTCACTGCCACTTGTTTCCAGATCATCGACTCCGGGTCGTCATGGGACCCCACCACTATTGCACCTGTCAGGATAGCTAATATGTTGGTGGTTTGATGATTTTGGAGATACTGTTTCCCCCATCCTCTGTACTTAGAGAGCTCATACAGCTCCACTGTCTCAGCGCGAATTTTCTTGAGGTATACATCCCTTCTGCGTTGATCCAGGTAAGAGTAGATAAAGTCATAAGCAGTAGCAAACCCTGTGAGCGAGTGCGCCATGGGGACCTCATCGTTCGGTGCACTGGTCACCTTCCAGTCTGAGTATCCAGCCATTCTATCCATAAACTTGATAAGAAACTGCAGGGCAGCAGAATCCTCTGGGCACAACAGGCAGTAGAGAGCCAGGGGAGGCAGGTTGTTCCCATAAATCTCATTCCACTTGCTTGTAAACTCCTCGTGTTTCACGGGGGGCAAGTAAAAGGGAACATTAGACAACATAGTGAGCACAGCAGCCCGGATGACTTTAAATATGTGACTGTGGGTGGTAGAGGACTTTTGCCTCAAGTGCAACACATCCACTTGGTTAAAATATAGGTTGGGATGGGAGTCAGCAGACTGGAGCTTCCAGTGCTCAGTCGCTCCGTCTTGTGTGAGCTTGACCTGCAGCAAGTCATCTGTGAAAATGTCTCTGTCTGTGGTATTGAAGACCCCCGAGAAAGCCGCAGCCACTGTGAACAATGGCAGTAAAAAAGCTGCATATACAACCCAGTTTCCAGCCATGTTTCCAGGTATTTGTGAGCACATGTTATGCAACTGGATTCCAAAAGTAATCAGCGGACAGTTGTCTTTGTAAAAAAAGTGCTGTAATGTCCCATAATTTCATTTATTTCAGATTGAAAGTCCAGATAAAATTTTATCATTAGAGGTGCAGTAGTCCATGACGTTTCTCTTTTAGAAGAAAATATAATGCAATATCAATTTCCTGGACTTCATAGAAAAGAACAGGAACAAAAAAAAAAAACTTTAGTGCAAGAACAAACACTATCCATATCCACGTGTAACAAGATTGTAACAGTTTGCAAAGGCAGCAAAACACATCATAATAAATATAAATAAAGCTATGGTGGTAAGAAGATCGTTTCGGTATATATATTTTTTTTTAATTAAAAAAATCCTTATGCCTGCACGTTGTCCTTCGTCTTCATAGTAATATGGGTACTCGTAGAAGACTGGCGGCTCCCCCCTTGCCAGTAACTCATATTGATCTCCTCCCCAAAACATTTCCTCTCGGACAAACACCAGTCAGCCCCAGTCTGTGTCCGGTCCAATCACAGCCACCCAAATGCTCCGTGTGCAGCCCGACCGAGCTGCAGCATCCACGGGCATGAACCTCAGCAACCACCGCATCTCCGCTGCAAACATTGCTCGGTGTCTGCGCTGCAGGGACGCCAAACTCCGCGGTGCTTAATTCTGCAAATCCTGATCGGGAAATTGATCTGTTTGCATTGTTAAAAACCAGTCCTCTCCTTTCCTTGCCTAACGCTTTATCTTCTCCTATTAGTGCGGGTGAAGTCCGAAAAGAGGAAAGTTGTCGTCACTCCTCAAGTATTCAAAGAATGAGACATTTTTCCCGATTGTCCGCAGAAAACAGCGAATCGGCCCGCTAAATGGAGAACAATCCACATGGATATCTGTTGTATCTGTGGGGATATTTGTGTACCCACTGGCGTTTGAGACACACACAAATGAGCCTGTATGTTGTGTGTGTACCTCCGGACGCGTCTCCGTTGTGTCCTCCCCACTGCTCAGCACAGTCAGTTTGATTGTTTTCCTGCACTGGATGGAAAAAATTTCCACTGTACAAACTGTAGAGGGAGCCGTGACTTCAGAAGCCCGATCTCATCTCTCACATAATGTGGGAAGGCTTAATATTCACTCCATTATGCCCCCCACCCCCCTCTATTCCTGACTGATGTTAAGTTCCTACCTAATATTAGGGCTGCAGTAGGAAAATCTAACCACTGGTGATAAAACACTTTTTAGTATCCCTTTAATGCAATCTGCACGACCCCTTTACGGTGTCATTTAATCTGACATTTGCTAAAATAATAAAGACAATGGCATGGAGAGGAACAGTAGGCGTATGCATCGGTAAACAGTTTATATTACAGCACCTTAGAGGCGTCTTGTGAAATATTTTATTTCCTTACTTTTGAAAAAAGTGGATGAGAATTAACATGAATAATGATCTTGTTTATGTCCGCTCAGTTTAAGGCCAGTAAAAGTAAAATGCGTAGCTTTGACAAGTGGAAGCAAAGGTCACAGCTCCATGTAAGGAACAAAATCAGCTCACCAGCACCTCTTTATTATATCTGCTTATATAGGGAAACAAGTTAAAAAATCTAAATTTTTTTGGAGGATAAGGGGTGGGATTTCTTAGTAGAGATGAAAAAATAAATAATCTATCCCATTGTCACTTTTAAATTTCAGTCCTGTTGAGATTTTCATGAGACTCCGCAGGTGTGGAGCTGCAGCTGGATGGACAAACAGGGAGAAAATGTTCAGTGAATGAAAAAGACAAACCAAAGCTTTCACTGTTCCCATCCTTTATTCCAAACTAACTTACAAACTGTAGCTTTATATTTACTTCACAGGCACTGCAGCAGTAATAGTGATCATATCTCGCTTTCGGCAAAAGAGCTTTTTTTCCCCTCCTCTAAATGTCAAACCATGCTTTTAACATAAGAATCATTATTAGAATTTGCATTAGGTCACCAAGAGAGAGCTTGTTTTATTTGTTATTCTCTGTGTGACATTTATACATGTATTTGTGATAATACAATATAAGTTCATACTAAACGAATGAAAACATCCCAGAAAAATATCTGAAAATCTCTTCACTCTACGAGCTTGGGGGGGGGGGGGCAACAGAAAAGACCTCCAATAGCCTCAAAAACATCTCCTCTTTAAGAAATGTGTGACATTTGCCTGCCCTAACATAGCCCACCATGGGCTCATTGATCAGCCCATTCTTCCCTTATTAGGTTTCCGTGCGACATCTTCATTTTACGACTGATCGTTTTCTCTATACACAGTTTACATGTGTGCTCTGCGGCGCGCTGTCCCACAGGGACCACTGTTGCATGATGATTTTCTCTCTCTTTTTTTCTTCTTTTTTTCTCCCCACAGTTTGAAAGCGCACGCTTCAGGCACAAAGTTGGCTTTATCGGCATCGCCACAGGAAATGTGCACTGCTATCTCTCTTAGGACGAAAATCTTCTGTGGAGAAGAGCTGCGCTGCAAAAAACTCTACCAAAGCATAAACACTAATGATAAGTCACGTAGATTGTGCCATGACCGTAAGCATGACGCTTTGTGATTCCAAAGAAGAAAAACTATTTAAAAATGGAAGTCAACAGATTCTATATTTAACGTGTTTCTTAAAACCACTCTGCAAAAGAACCAACCCACCTTAGCCTTCCAGTTTACCATTATACTCCTCTGCAGTTAATAGAATTATGTCTTTGTTTACCGTAGGCTATTATTATTATTATTACAGTATATAAAGCGTTAAAAGCATCTGTTGGCAAAAACTGGGTGACTGGGATTTATTTTCATAACACAGATTATGAAAATATTATTACTATGAGTCAGGTTTCATTCCATCAGTGTGAAACCTGACTCCAGAGAGCAGTGAAATAGCTTGCAATATTCTCCATAGTGTGCCAAAAAATGTCACTGGAAAAAGAAAAAGCCTTTTTGGCTACACTGCCTTTTATAGCCATGGCAACAGGCTGAAAATGGTGCAGAACTGGCCAATATATGGTAATACTAAAGGTCACAGTGTGATGGTGCTCGAGATTTTTTATTTGTGTATTGAGGACTATGGCCTCAGTCCGTGTGTAAGAAATCTCACATTTACTGATTAATAAAGGCCCACTGCTCATTATTCACGTGTGCTTTTTAGTTTGTGTTTATGAAGTTTATGTTATGCTTATGGTTGTGTCTCAGCTGACTGCTCCAGAGCAGCGTCAGGCTGATTCCAATCTCATACACTGTTTTGGGAGGAAAAATAACAACACAGTTGTTACTCTGAAGAGGATTGCATTTTGGCTTAATTGATGGACAAAATTGGCAGCGATTTTTACTTTATGATCAGCACTAACTATGCTGCCTGTTACATCGAGTGAATTATATTCTCACATGATGTACCGCAGACTGCCTATTATTTCTAATGCAGCAGGCAGATCACCTGTACCATGATTTTCGCTCTCCTGGGAGGAGTCAGGGAGAGATGGAAACCGCAGACCTGGAATTGTAATCATTCCAGGTCTTTTTTTCATCTGAGACGTTCTGTAAGTCCCATAGGCATACAAAAAGTGTATTAAATCTCTGAAAGACAACTGTTGCACTTTATTTCCCTGACAGTGTCACTTCTTGTATTAGAATCTATGTTTTTGTTTTTGTTTTCTGGCAGTCGGAGAGCACCGAGGTGTAAACTCAAACATTGGTTTCAGAACGTTTCAGAATATTAAGGAAATGCTACTGTATTCAGTAGTGTCTTTTTACAGTTGCCCGATGAGCTTATACATGCTTCAAAGACAACACAAACAAATGCAGTTCATTAAAGAAGAGATGATCAGAGAGGAATTGAACAGGATTTATGTGATAAGAAATACAACTAGCTGTTTGGCAATTGGACGCTGATGGGAGTTATACGCTAGTGGTGGTGGAGCCCAAGATGGAAGGAGCTCTAAGAGACTTGGTGGTGGAGAAGGGAAGGAGGTGGGTTGCACGAATGAGTACTGAAAGGGAAAATGATGGAGAAGCACTGATATTTAAAGTACGCTGAGCAGATGCTGATTGGCTCTAGGAAGGCAGGCAGAAAGATGACTGGACTAGAAGTCAGCATTAAGTTTGACAGTGTGGGAAAGCGGAAGTGATGTAAACAGACAAGCAGTCAAACACCTGGCAAAGTAGGCTGATGAGTGATTACAGATCTACATGAATGCTGATCTGTCTTCTTTCAGTTTTCCTCTGCGATTGCAAAATTGCTGCCTTACCTAAGTGAAGGGGAGTGAACTCTGACAAAAATGGTGCAGCCTTCCTCACTCGCTCTCTCTTCTAATTTTCTGCATCTGTCAAAAGAAAGTGTCTTAGATTAGTCACAGTGGTTTTTTTAAAAAGCTCTAAGTTGAATTTTAGGCCAGCCTAATGGCATCAGTAGATTGTGTTGCCTTCAATCATCTGCAGGCATAAAAATATGCAACAAGACAAGCCCCTCATTAATATGTTAGATTCACTGCTCCTTTATCTTTCTGAATATTGTGAGTAATCAGAGCAGCCCTTTGACACAAAAATGTCATGGTAGTCTGCAGTATCCATGGATATGGTTCACAGAAAGTTGAGCCCTTGTTGGTGATTAGTTTTTCTCCAGAGGCCCCCTAAGTCCTTACTCCAGCTCTGATCTGCACTGCTAAAAAAAAAATGAAGCTTCTTATTAAAAATTTGGATGGATGTTGTGAAAAGATTTTTTTTTTTAACTTTGAAAAAACTGGACCGAGCACAAACTTTTTATAGTGTGCAGTTTACCCTTCTGGCATATGGACTACCCAAACTTTCACTTCACCATAAATTGTCCATCTGCTTAACCTCTATGTTTCTCAGCAGAGTACTTCTGACTAATATGAGCTTCATTTAGTTGCCTCCACATGCATCACGTCCTGTCTTCACTGGAAAAATCACTCTTCCAAATAGACTCTGAGCCAGGGGAATGTTTGTCTGTTGCATACAACCACCATTCTTTGAAGATATACTCCCAAACAAACTGGAATAACTTCTAATCACCACAAGGCCGCCTGTGGATTCCTCTCCATGTACTGGAGAGAACGAATGCAGCTGGGCATCCTAATTAGAGGAAGCCTCAATGAGGTGAAATGATTGAATGATGTCAACCACAGTAAACTAACACTCTAATCACTCTCATCCACAGCTGCTTGGGACTGAGGTTGAGCAAGAGGTCCTCAAGTTGTTGCCCAGCATGGGTTTCCTTACAACATTGGATCAGAAAGGATGGATAGTAGATGGGCAGGTTTGTGTCAAACATGGCTCCTGAATGCACTGTTGATTGACAAGTGGCAACTAGTGTCTCCACGCCTACTGTGGCTCTCCTGCTGTTTATACTGTCTGTTTGAAGCTTTGCAAATCTTGGCTTTGCTAAAGCTGAACAAACCTCCAGCCATACATATTGAAAGGAGAGGTGTCTGCTGACAGGCAGTGCCCTTATTAAAAATATGTCATGCTGGGAGCAAAGGGAGGTGCGAACTAGGATCTTGAAAGACTTCCCTATTTCTCTCCCTGCAGAGAATTTCAATTTCCCCCAAGAGTCTCCGATAGCTCAGCATGCCTGTGTCCTGCGTCCGGTCCTCTGGGTAGAGGCAGTAGGAAAACTCTGACTGTTTAAGTTTCAATGATGGTCTCAGTACTTCCTATCAAGCCGTCTGTCAATCACAGTAGTCTTCCTCTAAATAAACCATACAGCTGCTGCATTCTGTGGGCGCTTTTACAATGATTGTAGTCTCATCAAATAGCTCAGTTGGAGAATAGGAGCCAAACATGAACCAAACAGGTCATCCAACCTAAATGACAAAATATATTGCCTGTCCATGCTTCCCAGATGGGTACACCAGAGTTTTTATATCTGCAATCAACAATAACAATATTTGTTATTATTTTTAAGGCTAGGATTAATTAAAGGTCACGGCTTCCCCACCAAGAAAAAAGTCAGACTAAGTGGAGAGGTTATGGTGAAGTTTTAGGGTAAACCCGAACGCTAGACTCATGGACAAAAAGAAGCTGTGTTTTGTTTTAAAAGCAATTTTCCAGAATCTTTTCTGACAGAGGGCTTTGGTGAAGGATTTGCTTTCAAGCCCCCCTTTTTGTTTATTTTGGCATGTTTTCGATTTGTCAGTAAATCCATCTCTGCAGGTGTCCGTCTCCCCAGTATTCCTTCAACTTCTTTTAAGGGAACTTCTTCAAATTTGGCACAAATGCTCACTCAAACTGAAAATGGAATTGAACACATTTGGGGTCAAATGTAAATAGACCACTGTGACCTCCCAACCATATATTGTAATATATCTGGAATATCTGGCAAGTACTGAATCAGTTCTGACAAAAACATTAGCTTGGATTGACTTGAATTGGGTGGCCAAAGGTCAAAACTTTACAGTGACATCAAAATAATCTGCTCTGATAGCAATTATTCAAAGCATTACTCGGGGAAAAGAAGGGAAGATTGTGACCATATTTTACACTTGGTTAGATACAGAAATGGTGGATTAGTGCATGCCTATTAAATTCCTTTGACGCCTTTACTACTGTACATATATTACATATACAAGCATGGATTTAAAGTCCAGCTTCATCAGTTGGTGGAGGCGTACAGCTGCAAACCAGTAGTTCAAGTTGTTTAGACGTCTGATACATCATCGAGTTTGGGTAAAAGCCTATTCTTTTTCAACGTTAATGGCTTGTTGTTGTCATGGTTACGATACTAAATACATAGTTTTTTTTTTATAGGAGGTTGATTGTCAGTTGAAAATGGTTTGGATCTGAAAATGAAAAGTGATGTCTTGTATTAAAGTCTGATTTATTATTTTTTTTATTTTATACCCATCCATCCACCCAAAAACACACTCTTTGTACTAACTCTGTAATAACATAAGTTTATCAGATGGCTTTATTACGTAAATGTCAATATAATTGATCTGAGAACTGAAATGATAGATGCTGTTATTCTTTGTGAAAGACAGAGGGGTTTTCATCGTTTTAAGGAGCACATACGTGGGCAAAAAGAGTGACAAACATTTCTTCCATGTGCTTTTTTTTTTAAAACAGTGTTTATGAAGCTACACTATCAATCCAGCTAGGTTTTACCTCTATAAACACAAGGTAAAGAGCAGTGTTGCTAGCAGTTCTAAGGGTTTAAGTGCCTTGTAGATGGTATTTGAGCTGTTAATTGCACTTTAAGATTTTAATGAATATTACTTTTTGCAACACATTTGCATACTGTTCCATTGTATTGTTTTCTTAACTGGTTGTGTTGCACCATTACCTTTCACTGGGGTTGCATCTGTCTGATGTCCTTAATACCTGCTGCTTAATGTGGAAAGACATCTGCTGCGTTAGTTTCTGTTTGCTGGTTTTGTTTACACCCCCCCCCGTTCAATTTGCACATCTTTTCTGTCACTTTTGTTTGCACATGTTTTTCAGTTTTATTTTTTCTTTGCAGTTTGCGCATCATTTGTGATTTGTGCACTTCCACAGCTTCCAGCGACTGAGAGCAGCACATCATAGCAGCTCACACAAACCTGTGAGAAGATCTGACAGATGCAAATGTCAGGTACTCCACAATGAACATACTTCAGCACATACATACACAGACATGAAGCAGCCTTGTATTTGACTGCACTGCTTTAAGCTGCAAGGTAAATAAAAAGGTTACTCAAAGAAAATGCACTTATACGCCAAATGGATGGCTGTGTTATTAAACCAAAATTATTTTGACCGCATGCCTTTGAAATTTTTTCTTTGAAGACCGGGTCCAGGTCTGTGACCAATCATAGGGAGTTGCCATCTTCAAAATGACTTTGGTGCATCAAGACAGCGATAAAACAGCAATAAGGCAGAATCAGTCTGCTATCAGTAGGCAATTGAATGGGCTCAAGTTAGCAATTACATATGATCTGTTTGTGATAATATGGTGATTAACTCTGATAATTTGGCAAAAATTGCAGATCTGTTGCTGTCTGCATACACAGAAATTCACACTAGCTACTTACATTCAGAGAAACTTGTAGGTTAGAACAGAAATAGTGATGTAGTTGTTTCAGGATGGCAATTTAACTGCAATGTGTCTTCTGCACTCTGCAACTTTGGTTTTATAAAGAGATACAACCAGAATACAACCAACTGGCGACCTCTTGATTTGAGTCCCCTGTTGTAAAGAGACCGACTGCAGACAAATTGCAGTGCGTTGCATGTTGTAAGAATGTATTGTGTTGCATGTAGCGGGAAAAAAATGACTGCAGATGTTTGAACTGATTTCATCTGACACTGTACATGCCACACCACACCACAGAGAAGTAAATGATGAAACTAAGCAGCTGTGTTAGGGCTTTTTTTTTTTTTTTTGGATTCATGACTGTAGCATTTCTCTGTAATGACAGCAGACTAAAGGAGTGTGGAAAAACTGAGACATAATGTTGAATTTGGACTTTTCGGTTTTAAGACATCTCAGGCTGCTCCTTTATTTCTAAATTGACAGCTCATTAATATTTTAAAAATCTACAGTAGCAGTATTTCTCTACAGTTAAAAAAAAAGTGGAAAATTGAAGTTTTTGTTTTTATGTTTGTGTGCAGTGATTTTTTCTGGCCCAGCCCACTGAAGTGGATTACATTAGTCATCTGTCTGGAGAATATATTTTTGGATTAGCACATTTGTAGCTCTTTACTGTAGTCCAACATGCAGTAGCTGGGCTTTTCATTACTGTCTTCATATGTGGAGCAAGTGTGAGAGGTTTGTGGTGATACAGTAGTCATACAGAGGCTCTCATTAGGTTTGTTTTGTTTGTGTTATCTACAAAGGTTTTAGATAAAGGTTTCATCACGGGGTAAACTAGTTTATTTTAAGTACCTGATTTGGCACAGCTAGGGGCTGATATTAGCCAATCACTGGTGTAAGTGAATGTTCCTGTCAGAGACCATCAGCACATCCCTGCATGTTTACCTTCACACAGTAGCAGCGACTGAACCTTGTTATGCTTTTGAACATATATTGTTAATTTTTTGTTTGCTGGTTTGTTTGTTTTTCAGTCTTTTTCTGTTTAGCGTGTTTGTACTTTTTGACCTGGATGGTGAGAAGCAGGATTCATGAAGAGCTGTAAAACAAGTAGTCGAGTTATGTTGTGGCTCGTTTACAAATGATCTGATGGTCTGAAAGCTTACGATTCAGGTGCCAACAGATTATGCAGTAGATTATGTGCTTCCAAATATCTATAAAGTGGGATCAAAATGTTTGTTAACTCTGCTCATAAACAGCAAAAATTAGACCTGAGTTAAATGTAGCCAATTTCCTTTTAAGGTTGTCTCTTTGTACACCTCAGGACCACTACAAAACCAATTTATAAATGTTGTATTCTATTCACAGTAGAACAGAGAAAACATATCAAATGTTTGAGCAAAGAAAATGTGCAATTAAAATATATATATATATATTAGTTAATTTTGAATTTCATAACAGCAACATGTCTCAAAAGCATTTGGATGGGGGAAGCAAAAGGATGGAAAAGTAAAAGGTGCTAAAAAAGAAACAGCTGGAGGAACATTTTGAAACAGGCCAGTAAGATGATTGGATACAAAAAGCGCATCTGAGAGAAGCAAAGTTTCACCAATCTACAAAAAAACTGCATGTACAAATTGTGGAACAATATCAGAATAATGTTCCTCAGCATAAAATTGCAAAGCCTGAATACCTCATCTTTTACAGCGTGTAATATCATCAATAGATTCAGAGAATCTGGGAAAATCTGTGAGTGCAAGGGACCAGGCTGAAAATCAATACTGGATGCCTATGACAATGCTAAGCCACATACTGCATCTATCACAATAGCGTGGCTTCATAGTTGAAGAGTCCTGGTGGTGAACTGGCCTGCTCGCAGACCTTTCAACAACAGAAAACATTTGGCGCATCATGATATAAAAAAAAAAAATGACAAAGAAGCAGCTGGGCTCCTCAGCTCCCAGACATTTACAGACTGTTGCTAATAGAAGACGGGATGTTACACAGTGGTAAAGATGGCCGTGTCCAAACTGTTTTGAGCCATGCTGCTGACCTTTTTTCATGCATAAAATGATACATCTGATCAGTTTGAACATTGATTCACACGTCCCACTGTGAATAGATTTGGGTTCATGAGATGCAAATGATTCAATTTGGCGTTTATTTACTCTGCACAGCGTCTCAACTTTTTTGGCGTTGGGTTTATATTTTTTCTAATCCTGCTGGATATCCTCCAGTGTATGAAAATGAATACTCTTCAACTAAAATTTCCTTTTGGTGAAGAGGATAAAATGGCAGGAAGTCAAATCTGGTAGGTGAATATTGTTTGCGTAGCAAAGAAGCTCTCGCCTTTTTAATATGTTGTGAGCAGGTGCATGATAGCTCATGCCACAGTTGTGATTGTTTTTGCCAAATGCTCTTCCTCAGGAAGTTGAAGTAGAACTCTGTATTAAGAGCCTGACTGTGAGGGCCAGATTCATGGGGCACAGCTGAGTGAACGTTGAAGAAAGTGCAAGGTCCTTTACTTTATGGCTTGGACACTGCTGACATTAAAAACTTGAGCGTCAGGTCAGAAGAAATTGTTCTCTGCAGGTGGTCAGTGCAGGGCTCCCAGGGAACAAGTTTTACAAAATCTGGAATAAGCCTCTAAACATAAATATGAAGTAATCAGAATAAGGACACAGGGCTGTGCTACTGTAAGATACTGTATTCTGATAAATACCCAATTTGACAATGAAAGGAAGAATATTATTACATCTGACATTTGTGCACACTGAAGATTTACTGATCTGAGTTCTGCTCCACAGTGCCCATGAAAAATTTACAAACACAGGCTGTGTTGATACAGTACCTGTTCAGCTCCTCGGAGGTATACAATACAAGTTCTGAAAGTAGGCATGAATATTTCAAGATGCTAATTTCAGCATCCCAGAGGATGATTTGAATTTTAAAAAGGCACACTTTTATGAGAGGTGACAGGAAAAGAGAAGACGATTGTAAAAATCTATTTAAATCAGCATGAACTAAGCATGCAGCCCACTGAAGCCAGCAATAGTGCCTTTCGCTGCTGCCATCAAAATATGGTCCCCACTCTGCTAGAACTGATTTTGCCCACCCCTCCACACACACACACACACACACACACACACACTTTTGCTGCTACAACCACGCAGAAAATGGTATGTTAACCTGACACAGTGACTCTGTATGAAAGCAAACAAGCAGCCCTTTGAACTAATTCACAAGTGATGTGGGATTTTCTCAGAGGATGCCAAATTAAGCATCCCACTGCGACTGATACGTCATTAACTTGTGGTTTAGGTCTTTGAGATTACAATTCCAGGGATGTTAGTTTGTTTGTTTTTCTTCCCCTTTTTTTATTACTTTTACAGAGTTTGGGGTTTAATCTGACGCTGTCAGGAGTCATCTTTTCACAGCAAACACATCAAAGAGTCTGGCGGAGAATCTCTGTTCTCCTAGGTGCACATTATTCAATGGGCAAACTGCCTCTCATAGTTTGGATTCTACGTCTTGTCAGCTTCTGCGACTGATGTGTCTCCGTGAAGCATGGGAATTGGAGCTGAGTTTCTAGTGTCACTCACAGCAGCATCCAGTGGGAAACTGCACTGTCTCTGAAAAGGGACTGAAAGATGAGACGCAGTGCGGAGATAACTGCACCGTGCAGCTGTGTACTTCACATCATGCAGTGTTTTGGCAGGAGAGCAGACCTCGTCCGCAGCCTGCACCACTGGCCATATTCCCCAGCTCCATCTGTGATGTACACTGAGTGGTGTATGAGAGCTTTACATAAATTCATGAGACTATTTGGCCCTAATTAAAATCCATAAACAACTGAAGTGCAAGTTCATCTGTAGTTCACAGCAAAATGTCTCATTGATTTCCTGCCTTCTTACAACAGCCGAGGCATTCTGAGTGGTGGCCTTCGAGGGCAAAATCATTGGTTTACAAATAATCTTCCCCTCCAGAAAATTATTCTGTAAATGAACAGTCGTGCCACAGAGATTTTATATCTCAACTCGGGTTTTCTGCACCTTGTTTTTTTTTTTTTTTAGGTAAGTGAATATCACCTAATAATGTAGGTTTCTGCTTCTGGCTCCTACTTTCAGTAATGTTAACATCATTGCTCCACTGCTATGTGAGATGGTTCAATACATTTGTCCAGAATGAAATATCTCAACAAAGATTGGATGTATTGCCATGAAAATTGGTACAGACAATCATGATCCCCAGAAGAGAAATTCTCAAAATTTGCTGATATTGCACCAGCAGGAGGTCAGTGTTTGCACATATCCTATGAAGATATACCCGATGAATCTGCCCTTATTTTTAATTTATTAATATTTTTTTACAGACATTTATGATTCCCAGATGCTGAAGAGGTTGCTTTTTTTTTCTTTTTTTTTGCATTTCAGTGCCCTTATTTCAACAAGTAACACATGGATTTCAATTAAATTTGGCCTGAACATTTATAGCCCCCACAGAATTAAGTCAATGGCATTTCTATCAGGAAATGATGTACTTTTAGTGGAGTGCCGTGCAGTGAAATCCCACTAAACCAAAATACTCACCATACTGAACATTATACCTGCTAAACACCAGCATGTTAGCTTTGTCACTGTGAGCACAACAGAGCATACATTTACCCAGAGGATAATACATGAAAGCTACTGACCTGTTTTCATTTCCATCCATCCTATGAGGACTTCAACCTATCCTTAGCCTCAGACTGCTGGACTGATTTCCTGCCTGGCAGACACAGAACAGTGCTTGGAGACCTGACCTGAAGAATCAGCACTACAGGCCACAAAGACTCTGACTTCAAAGGGCGTCAGTATTAGGAGTGACCAGAAGCTGAATGCTCCCTGCATAATTTTCTGGTAAGGCTGAGCAATCATGTTCCCCGCTTTGTTTAGGTTGCAAGCCTGACCCCAAGGCAGCGAGATTTTGTCTTGGAATGAGTTGTTATTGCAAGTTTTTTTTTTTTTGCAAGAATACAGCATGTTGCTCCTCAAGTGGTATTCTCAGCACAGGTTCAGTGAAATGCTTAATGCTTCAACAGCTAAATAATCTAATTATGAGCATTTGAAAAATAATTTTGCACAGCAAGCAGTCTTGTCTTGGAATTTGTTGGTGAGAATCAATATTTTTCTAGGTTTAAAATTGCTCAGGTAAGACCAGTAGGGAACAAAGAGTGATAAGGACAGTGGATTCCCTGTAAAGATGTGTCTGCAGCATACTGAGAAAGTTGAGATTAAAACACACTTTGATGAAAAATGGAATTATGAACACAGGCTTGTCTTCAGTGAAGGATGCCTCCCCAGAAAAAGAACTGCCTTCCTGAGCCTTGAAGTAAATCCCTTGACATCTCCTGATGTGATTTTTAATTAATTCTGAAGCTTCTTTTAAAAACACAGAAACTTTCCCCTTGCGGGGAACATCCCTTTGGTGATGTGGTTTGACTTTTAAGAGGATATCTTAATTCAGTTGCAAAAATGCCACCATTTTAATGTAAGCAGATTATGGCAATAACACATGAAAAAAAAATTTTTTATGTGGCTACATGGTTAAGGCTAAAGATTTAAGAAACTTGGTGGGTGTGTACTGATACAATATAGCATCCAGTAAATAAATGTGTCAACCAGTGATATGTATTACAGATGACTTCAGTAGATTTTCCTGCCATGGTTTGGATCTACTCTTTTCTGGCAGTAGAACTAGTGCTAATTAGAACTTATGTAATGATTTAGAGACATAATCTTGGCCTCCCATATTTATGATAACACTGGCTGAGATACTCTGCCTCGAACAGATTTTCAGACTCAGTGAGATGCAGAAATGTTCAATTTGCATCAGGTCTTGTTATTGGAATAGCCTTGGCAAATACTGCCTATCACTGCTGAGCTCTTCATGGGAGAAACACTTGTGCCTTGTTGACATTAAAACTGTCCTCTGCCAAGACTTCCCATCAGGAATGAGATGAAGTCAATGACATTTCTAAACTGTTGTGCCTGAAAGTGGTAAACAGAATGCAGTGTATTTCCTCAAACAAATAAATAGAAGAAAATGCTATATTGGGGTGTATATTGTTCTGCTTTGTTTTCTTTATGACAAAAGAAGAACTCTGTTCAGCCAGACCAAACCATCCAGCCACCCTGGACGGATAACAACAAGAAAATCAATGCAAAATTTCACATATTTCAGATGCCTGTTTGTGCCAGAACCCATTAACCAAATGGGCCCATCCATTCCACTCCTGTGAATGTGAATCTCTTAAACCTCATTGGTAAGAGTGTTCAAATTCAGCAAAAACATTCAATTGCACACAAGGATGAACTAATTTTTAGTGGCTAAAGATGCAAGGTCTCTGTGACCTCACAAAACACGTTTTTGGCCTCAATAATCCATATGCTAATTCTGAAAAGTTACACACAGCTCTCTAATTAGACAAAATGATGACGGGATATTTTATTTTTAACTAAAAGATCTTCAGTTCATTGTGACAAAAATTTTTTTCAAACCATTATTCAGTGCTATGAGGGACAGTGGGACACATACTGTAGTTAATAGATAATAGATAATTTAGATCATGTTATAAATTGAAATCTAAAATCACAGAATATATTCACAATGACTCTGGACGGACATGGATGTAAACTTTGTAAGTCGCAACTATAGGTGCTCCAAATAAGAAGACAGGATTGTAAGTGTGGATTGTAGAGGTGTTGTAAACAAAGGCATGCAAAGTTTATTTCCACAAAATCCTAAGAATTTATATATCGTTGCATTCATAGAACAAGTTTTGGAGGTTTGGGGGGACCACACTTTTTTAGGCATGTCTTTTGTTTTATTTAAAGGTTTTTCTGGTGAATGTTACATATTTGATGATTTTAGTGTTCCATCTGTTTCTCAACAGTTTGTCATTAAAATAAAAATGAATCTCAGTTTCAACATCGAAAATTACAATATTGCAATAATACCTTCTTGTCAAACAAACAGCCCCTGGTCATATTAAACAGGCAGTGTTGTTGTTAGATTAATAACAGTACATGCTTCTCATTTACTTCCCTTTTTTGTGTAAACGTGGCAACAACAGCAAGGAGGTCTTTTAAATAGAGCCTGCAGGAGAAATTTACATGTGTTGCAATAGCTCTGTGATTTACACACACTGCAGGAGGTGAGTGAATCCAAGCATCCAACAGGCTGTCAGTCTGCTCAAACCTTGACAAGGAAAAAAGAAGAAGAAAACATCATGGCCTGCTTGGATTGATTAGCTTTGGGCTCCTGCTTCTTGATTGGCAGCTTCAATTCTGCACCACTCAGCAGGGTAACAGTATCATGTGTCAAAGTGCTCCACTGATAGAACTCCCCAGACCACAGGGAAAAGTTTGACAAAATTTTAAAATGTATAAAGCCAAGTTGGGATTTTGCTGTGAACATTTCCATATAATCCGAGCTGCAGGTACCACTGAGGACCCTGAGGTCATTGCATTTGCCTTTTCGGAGTGTGGGGATGGATTTACCAATATTGTGAGATTCTGCGATTTAAAACAATTTACAATTTAAACAATTTAAAATCCCAGTTCAAATAAAAAAAAAAAGAAATTCAGTATTTCTCCACCATGAAATGGGCTTTAATTTTTAATTTTATATACATCCTACAATCCCCAGCCTGTGTTTCAAAAGGACTGAATAAACCCCTCCAGAGCTAAAGAACTTCATACTTAAAGGTCACTACAAAAACTGATAAACGTTACTGTTATGAGCATTATTGAATATACAACACAGAATGTAAATTGTATATTTCCCAAGCTTTTATCTGCTTTTTCAGTATGATATGCAAAGATAGTGTTCTAATGGTTGCATTGAAAAGGAATTTTTAAACATTGCACACAATTAAAATTTTTTGCATCACTGCATTCTGTTTTAGGAAAATGTCACATACATAATTTGATGATTTTTATGCTTTAACCTCTTTTGAAAATTGCAAAGCCCTCTGCACTGAGAGCCTCAGCAACTTTGGCTAATTAAACTGTTTTAGAATCTCTTAACTAATCCCAAGAATACAACTCAAAGCCAAAATTTATGTCAAGATAGTAACTGAAAGACTGACAAGGTGAAGACGGGAGTGTTAATATAGAAACAAATATCTGTTTATTGACTTTAAGGATATGACCTTTAGAACAACTTTCAGGGTCTTTATTCATGCAAAGGCTACAGCCACATTATAAACATTTTCATCTTAAAACAATGTTTTAAAATGATGAGGCTTAACAGTGTCCATCCATCCATCCATCCATTTTCTGCAGCTTATCCAGGTTCAGGTAACGGGAGCAGCAGTCTAACCCCTTTGGTCGCGATACAGGAATTTTGGGGAAAAAAATTAATCTTCTGCCTACATAATCTTTTTATGTAGGAGGTGTCAGAAAATGAATATCACAGTGCAATATATAAGCAAAGAAAGTGATGTACACAGCTGTGTACATGGTGAAGAAAGGGGCTCACCCCAGCTACCTCTTCCAGCTCATCCAGGGGGGACACTCCAGGAGTCCTTCCCAAGCCAGACAAGAGGTATTGCCTCTCTAGTCCACTCCATTCTACTCCACTCCACCTTTTTCTGGGTGAGAACCATGGTTTCAGCCTTGGATGTGCACATTCTCATTCCCACTGCTTCACACTCGGATGCATACCGCTCCAGTGCAAGCTGGGGTCACCACCCGATGAAGCCAACAGAACCACATCATCTGCAAAAAGCAAAGATGAAATCCTGAGGCCACCAAAGTGGAGACCCTCCACCACCTGGCTACACCTAGTTATGCTGTCCATAAAAACTATCTGTCCATAAAAAGATCCTCAAAGTGTTCCTTCCACTGTCCTCAATTGAGGTAAGGAGCATCCCACTACCACTGTATACAGTGTGAATAGAGCACCACTTCCCCCTCCTGAGTCATCAGAAGATTTGCCAGAATCACCTTGAAACAAACTGAATGTCCTGTTCTAAAATGTCACCAAGCTCCTCCCATACCTGAGTTACTGCATCAGCCACTGCCAGAGCCATACTTTGCTTGGCCTGCCAGTAACTGTCAGCTCCCTCTGGAGTCTCACAGGCTGACCAAGCCCAAGACTCTTTCTTCAGCCTGCCAGTTTCCATCACCTCCGGTGACCACCAACTGGTTCTGGGATTATCGCCACAACAGGCACCAGCAACCTTGCAGACACAACTCCTTGCAGCCTCCTCAGCAATAGAAGTGAGGGAACATGCTCCACTTGGACTCAATGTCCCCAGCCTCCTTTGGAATGCAATCAAAGCTCTGCCAGAGGTGGGAACTGAAGATCTCACAGACTGGGGCAAGATGTTCTCAGAACACCCTCATTATACATTTGGGTACACCAGATTTGTCCAACATTTTCCCCCGCTACCTGATCCAACTCACCACCAGTGGTGATCAGTTGACAGCTCAGCTCCTCTCTTCACTCGAGTATCCAAGATTTCTTGGCCGCATATCTGAAGATACAATTACAACATGCTCAAGCATGGAGTTCATTATGGAAAAACTGTGGTTAGTATAGAAATCCAATAACAGAACACCTCTCGGGTTCAGATTGGGGAGGCCATTCCTTCCAATCACACCGCTCCAGCACACACAGTCATTGCCCACATGAGTGTTGAAGTCCCCTAACAGAACCATTGAGTCCCCAGATAGAGCACTCTCCAGCACCACACCCCATGACTGCAAGAAGGCTGGGTACTCTGAACTGTTGTTTGGTGCATAGACACAAACGACTGTCAGGACCTGTTCCCAAACCCAAAGGCTCAAGAAAGCAACCCTGCCATCCGGCAGGGAAAACCTCAGCATGCATGTAGCAAACCGGGGGGATACAAGTATACCCACCTGTGTTCGTGGATGGGATAGGGTTATGGTTAGCAAAGAGTAATAAGCTGGGTAGTGCTTTTCCAGAGTTTGAATCAATTTTTCTTGTTAATGTCAGGATTATCATTACATTCTTGCTTTTTTGAAATATGTCACAAGATGTGCCAGCAAAAACCAGAAAAAGCACACACATCCAGAAGAGTAAAAAAGGGTGCTGGGACAAAAGCACTAGTAGAGCAGAGAATGAAGTCCCCACACCTAAGGAGCTCCTGAGAAAAATAATTTATTTACCTCGAACAGGTGAGTTACGTTTCAGGCTGATTGCAATGAGGTAATGAGGAAGGGCAATCAGCCCGAAACACTCACCTGTTTGAGGTAAAAAAAAAAAATTTTCTCAGGAGCTCCTTAGGTGTGCGGACTCATTCTCTGCTCTTTAGTATGTGCCAGCACCATCATCCATTTACTTACACACTGCAAAGCAATGCTTTTAGCATTTTATATAACCACAGTAGAAAAAAAATTGTTAATACACCCCACACAGTATTTATAATATACGCATATCCCCCCTGGACAAAAACATGAAAGAAACACCAGACTCACATCCATCTATCCATTTTCTTAACCACTTTTCAACTTTCTACATGCAGGCACTGAAGCCTAACACTTCTGATATCAAATTAAAGGCTGGGTACACTCTGAACCAGTTGCCATTCCATTGCATGGCTACTAGAGAAAGATGGACAGAAATTCATCTCACATGCACACCTACAGTCTACAGATACACTGGCTAACACAACATGGGAGGTAACCAGAGCACTCAGAGAAAAACCTAGGCAGCAGTTCTGTCCACGTGCCTCTGGGATTTTGATGATAATCTAAAACAACAGTTAACAAAATGATCCAATCATTCCTTTTCAGTTAGTAACACAAACATAGTTTTTGTTATAAGCAGTGATTAAGTGAGCAGGTTCTGCACTACTACTAATAGTATGTTGCAATAATAGCTAGGCTAACATCAGCTGTGCGCTACTTTCCAAACTGAAGACATTAGCCAGACTGCAGCTAACCTCTGCAGCCCATTAGGAAGCTAATGTAATATGATGCACACATTTTGCATTTACTGTACAGTATCCCGTATTTGTTTAAGTTAAACAAGTATTTACATTGGGGCTGCAACAATGAAATAACAATTTCAATTAATGTCCTCAGAGTTTTATGTTATGTTGTATGCAATATCGAGTTTTTTTGTACCATGTAAATGTTATTTTTGATAACTGATGCTTTTGCTTTTAGTAAATGCTAAGTGATCATCTGTCATTTAGATGACCACTAAAAAGTGGTCATCTAAATGCAAAATCAATCCCTCGGGTTTTTGTTTGGTTGGTTGGTTTTGTTGTGCTTTTTGGTTGGTTGGGTGTTGTTGTTTTTGTTTTGTTTTTTTCCCTCCTGGATACAATTCAGGCACTAAATTTATTTTTGCTTCGAGTCCTGATCAAAGACTGCAGTTTAATTAACAATATCAATATTCTCTTACAAAATGTGCAAAGTGAGGGTAATTTTCATTGTAATGTATTGATTCCACTTAACATCAATTAACACATTTTGTTGTGTTTTGCAGTTCCATTCACTTAGCACGTATATTATGCTTACTGTAGCATATCTGTTGTCTTTGTTTATTCATCAGGATCCTCTATAGCATAGAGGTCATACCTCCTGCTTGATAAGGTTGTCCTTCTGCCTGCTCTACAGCTGATTTCATTAATCAACATCAATTAGAGCAGCTTATGGCCACCTATGGGAAGGCCCCACTAAATTCCTTCTTCACTCTGTACCTGCATAGTTGCAGCCCTTTCCTGTCTCAAACCCTCAATTTCCAGATCACACAGACATGACCAGTCATAAATAAAGAATATCTGTGTGGTCCCATTATGACTGCAGATGCCTGTGTGATTTATACTGGCAAGAAAAACTTCTAGTCGAAGATCAGGTAAAGAAAAGCATGCTTTTCTTGTTTCTGCTATTTCACATTCTTAGATAAATTGCATCAGCAGTAAGCATTTGCATGGATAGGCAGAGAAGGCTCATTTGTCTTAATCAGGACTAATATCGCCATCAGGGAGATAGTGGGGCTAAGCTATCTATCACATTCCTCCTTGGTTTTCTTGGGGCAAAAAAATTACCTTCGATCAATCTCTAGAAGCAGATAAGTCTACCTCAGAGACCTGAAGCTTCATCACTTCAAAGGAGGGTATTTTTTTTTGGGGGGGGGGGGGCTGCCAGCTCAAATTCTATCTGGGATTAGCTATTAGGTATAGAGACCACACAGTCTGCACTGAATCAACCTGATCACTGATGGTGATGTTTCCCAAAACTATTTTTCTTGTTCATTCTCTGGCTTGCTCTTTTAACCTTATACAATTGATTTCAGATACAACAAGACTGTGCACAACTGAGTCTTTCACAAGATGACTATTACATTGTTTGTCATAACATATCCCTTAATAATCTAAATAAGGTCCACTTACCATTTGACAGGTATTGATATATTGCTAATAATGTGTTCAGTGCAATTTGCTAAAGCCAACAGATCTACATTTTGCAACTGGTCATACTTCCATTTCAATCACTGCTAACTTAATTGCTCTTCTAAGGCAATTAATTTGGAAGCGATTTGAAACTTCTATCATGTCCCTCATTATTTAGATGCAAATTCATTTCAAACTTAATTAAAACGCCCATATTGTGACTGACAATCTTTTTAGGAGCACCTAAAAAGAGCTTTCATTACTTGGGTGTGCATGTGCTGTCAAATGTGAGCTCTATGCCTCAGAGGATATGACAGAGGGACACTTTTTATGGTCTCATAAAAGTATATTTTCCTAGAAGTGGTATACGCAAACCAGCCAAAACATTTCCCCATCAATTGCTGGAGAGAATGCAGTAGAGCGGATGGCATATGTCAACACAGCGACGCTCCACTGTCCAGGAAAAGTGGAGGAGTCACTGAGACCAAGACAGGAGATCAGCCGTGAGCCTGACACAGCAGAGTGGCTCAGCACACCTGGGCCACAGCACCCAGCTCCCCGGAGCCTCTCATCCCTCGTCACAATCAATCCACTGCAGACCAGCCGTAATCCTATTTGTTCAAATAAATAATGAAATAGCTGCAGCCCCACATGGAGGCACACAGAAGGTGGTAATTGCTGCGTTTCAGGCTGGATCAGATGGGCTCTGTGGGAGGCTGGCTCGGCTCCACAGTGACCTTGTGTGTGTTTGTAATTTCCCACAAGCTTAGTGGATATGCAGCAAGCAGGGGCCCTCAGTAGGTGCACAGGAATCCTAGCACACGCCAAGCCATTCACTTGGATGGCCTTGGCAAAGAAAAGAACCTGCATATTAAAGAGAGAAAGATGGCGTGACAGTCATTAGGTAAGTGCAATGCGGTAATGTGAGCGTTATGTCCTTTGCAGGGCTCTGGTGCACTGTAATGTCTCTTGTTCAGTTTGTTTATGTCCAATATCCCAATGTATTACAAGGACTTGTGACGGGGCAAATAAAGATTTCTAAAGCTCTATCCTTCAATTGAACTCAGACTTCACACTTCAGCGGATTAACCTTCCGTGCCAGACCTACGAGTTTCACAATGAACGCTTATCCTACCCTGCCAGGTTGCGTCTGCCCTCATAATCCCATTATCCCTGACAAAATATTCCATTATCTAGAATATTTCGGGATGTCATCCTGACCAGTAAAGCTGTGGGTCAAGTTTTGTTTAGTCCTGCAGCAATCTGTGTTGTTCAACACTGGCAGCAATGCTCATTTCTGAAGTAAAATATTGCACCAAGGTTAGTTTTCCCTATTGGTCCAAATGGCTGGTCATTTGCTGAAGTTATGGCCCCTTGTTGTCAGTAAGGTGTGATTGCAGTGACTCTTATGGCCCATCTCTCTATATTGTTCAGACGTTAAGCAGAGTCAGGGAAGGGTCACGCCACAAAATGTTGCAAGGGAATGAATATGACTGATCTACTGCAATAGGTTTCCTCAATGAACACTCCAGCCTCCCAGTTCCTGAAAATGAGATGTCTGCGCCTGGATAAGAAGACTGAACACATATGAATCCACCAGCTACAGGACCACAATAAAATCAGCAGCCTGCATCACTTGTTTTGGGATTGAGGCATGCGTCTGGCATTCGGTAACACACTATCATAAGGCGTCCTCTCCACTGTAATTAACCCACATTAAAATAAACATGTGCTCTGGAGCAGTTGCTTCATGGGGACACTCAGACATAAAAAAAAAAAAAATCAATACCACTCTCATGTCTATCTGTAAATATGGAGCTACAGCTAACAGCCAGGTAGTTTAGTTCACCATAAAGAATGGAAACAGGGGAAAACTGCTAACCTGGCTTTATCCAAATCCCACCAGAATCCCTGACGTGCTCACTTGAGAGGTACACTTTAGCATCTTTTTTTTAAAAATCTGTCCAAAAACTGTTGCGTCAGTGAAACTCCCAGGCAACCAGTGGAAATCAATCTAATTCAATTTAATTTAATTCAGTTTTACTTATATAGCACCAATTCACAGCAACAGTGACCATGGGGCATTTTATATTGTATGGCAAAGATCTTATAATATTCTCGAGAGAAACCCAACAATTACCTTTGAGCAAGCACTCGGCACAGTGGAAGGAAAAAAATAGCATTTCTTTTAACAAAAACAGGCTAAGGAGGGCGCCCATATGCCTTGACCAGCTGGAGCGAGGAAAACGCGAAGAGAGAAAAATAAACGGGGAGAGTAATGGCAAACATAACAATAAATATTCAGAACGTTGGTGAGGCTGGTAACTGCAGATCAGGAACATGCAGCTCTGCAGGCAGAGATATTCGCACAAATTCTCAGAGAGAGAGAAAAGACAGAGGGAAAAATACTCAAACCGCAGAAGAAAGACAACAACTGATGGCACTGAAAAGTGGTGTATAAATAATAATGACAAAAACTTTATTTCTATAGCACTTTTAAAAACACACAGTTACAAAGTGCTTCACGGTTTGAATAAAACCGCACTTCAAAAACAAGACCGTATTCCAGCACACAGACACACAGTCAAACATACAGTACAATCTTATATTCATTCCAACACACACACTTCCATACGCACATATTAGATGTCAGCTATAGCCAAAAATAATGGGAGAAAGATTAAAAAAACAACAAAACAAAACTAACCTCTAAAAATGAGTTTTCAGCAGTCGTTTAAAACAAATCACTGATTCAGCTGACCTGATAGGCTGAGGAAGGCTGTTCTAAAATTTAGACACGACATCCTCAAAAGTGTGATCACCTCTGGGCTCAAAATAGAATAGAATAGATTCAGCGAGGTACTAGAGCCATTCCTCAGAGATATTAGTCCATATTAAGATGACAGCATCACACAGTTACTGCAGATTTGTTGACTACACTTCCATGATGCGAATCTGCCATTGTACCACATCCCAAGGTGCGCTATTGGATTGAGATCTGGTGGCTGTGGAGGCCATTTGAGCACAGTGAACTCATTGTAATGTTGAAGAAAAAAAAAGAAAATCCCAGTAGATCTGAAATGACACCATCAACCATGCCATGTTCAAAATCACTTAAATCACCTTTCTTCCCCATTCAGATTCTCAGTTTGAACTTGTCTATATGCCTAAATGCACTGAGCTCCTGCTATGTGATTGGCTGATTAGGCATTTGTGTTAACGAGCTGTTGGTAGGTGCCTACGGTGGCCAGTGAGGTGGTTTTGCAGCTTGTGCCAGCTGTCTGTTTAAAACTATATACAACATTTCATCTGCTGGGCATTTCTAGATTATTTTCCACTCTCCAAAATTCACACATTTGGTATATTAGTAAAAGTGTGAAAACACTGAAAATGAATAACAGAGCAAATTAAGGGTGATAAGGGTGCAAGTTAGGTGGTAACTGAAATACGGAAAGATTAACTATTGCTAGTGGCTGCGCCAGAGTTTGTAGAAAGTTAGGACCCAAACACAGGGCACAAACAGGCTGAGTAACCCAAGGCAGACACTGAAACATTAACAAAGTTCAAAAAGCAAAAACAGAACTGAAACAAACAGAGCACACCTAGGGAACATAACAGATGATCCAAACAGTGGCACAGAGGACGACAGGACTATTTCTAATCCTGGACAGAATGGTACCAGACACACATGAAAGTAATTCAATTACATTCAGTTTTATTTATATAGCACCGAATCCCTACGGTATTATGGGGAAAGAACCCCAACAATCAGATAATTCTCTATGGGCAAGCACTAGATGATAGTGGGAAGAAAAAACTCCCTTTTAACAGGAAGAAACCTTTGATATAACCAGGGAGGGGCAGCCATCTTCCTCCAGTTGGGGGTGTGAGGCGAAGGAGGAAAGAAATATTTATAGACAGAACAGAACACACTATGAGAGAGCGTGAGAGAGGACACAATTGGCCGACAGCAGCAGTCATATGTTAGACCTGGGGAGTGGAAAAAGGTGGATGGAGAAGTGTATCACAGGAAGTCCCCAGCAGTCTGAGCCTATAGTGGCATAACTAAGGGATAGTTCAGGGTAACCTAATCCAGGCCCTAACCGTGAGCTTTACCAAAAAGTGAGTCAAATCTTAAATTGATTCAAGAGAGAGCATCTGTCTCCAAAATCCAAACTGGGAGCTGTTTCAACAGTAGAGGGTCCTGATAGCTGAAGACTGCACCTCCCATTCTACTTTTAGAAACTTTGAGAACTACAAGTAAGCCTGCAGTCTGAACTCAAAGTGCTCTATTAGGATAATATGGTACTGTGAGGTCTTCGCTATATGATGGGGTCTGATCATTCAAGACTGTATGACTGTAATTTAAATTCAATTCTATATTTAACACGGAGTCAATGAAGAGAAGCCAAAATATGATCTCTCTTTCTTATCCCTGTTAGGACTCTTGCTGCAGTGTTTCAGATTACGTGACAGCTTTTCAGGGAACTTTTAGAATAGCCTGATAATAATGTTTTACAATAAGAATTCATTATTTATGAGCAGACAATCAGACAGGCAGGAAGTAAAACCCAAAACAAGACACTAGAGAAAAAAGATACTTATTAAAGTAAAACAGGAAACAGCCCAAAAGACACATTACTGAACACGGAGACAAGAAGACTGTTCACAGTGAACAAGAGTGGAGACGATGGAAGAGACGCTAAGCGGCAGAACATGATGATGAAGAAGAAGAAAAAAATCAAAATGTTAAAACTCCAGAATAACAATCAGCACCAAACGTAAACCAAGACTCAGATGTTTTAACAAGGAATCTCAACCAGAAAAATAAAACCTTGGACCAAATCCAGGAACCATGATGCTCTGATTATACACAGAAAGTCTATATATGGGCAGGAAAAAATAATTTTTAAAATCAGACTGAAACATTTGCTGTTGCAGAAATGCAAGTTTTTCAATCAGTTTTTTTTTTTACTACAAAGCCGCTGTCATTTGTCAGAACAATGAGTCAGGATCCAGCTCAGCGGGTGCCGGTAACAACGAATGCATACTCTGAACTTTCTTTTAGTAACAATACAGCAAGTCACAGAGCTTCAATGAGAGGTCTTCTGTTTAATGCAGCCTTTTAGTTTAACACTGTGCTTGTGCTTTATTAAGGTACTGATCACACTATCACTACCTTTATGAAGGTACTGATAAAGAGGTACAGGAGAAGCAAGAGACTGAGAGTCCTTTCACTTTGTGAATACTGCGTCAAATAGGCCAGCTTTCACCACTTGTGAAGAACATATTTGGGGAAAATAATTCTTGAAATTGCTTGTTGTGATGTTTTTGCCAGAGGCGCGCTACTCCTGAGAAAACATGTTGCAGAGGAGCAATTCTGTGTCATGGTTTTATTAGATTTCTAATTCCGTCATTCAAGCTGGAAAGTGCAGTCTAGTCTGAAGATAAACGAGAAACGTGGGTAAGGATAAAAGTGCAATTTTGGTGCTGCTGAAGGAACTCTTTTAGCGGTTGACTTGAAAATCAATAAACCACCAGCAGTTTTGGTTTGTCATGTCACAAAGTATAGACATGGCTCAGCAATCCAAGATCTGAGTTCTTCTATCCCTGGAGGTCAGAACCTGTAATCTTTGATTCATTGCTTCTTTTTACTTCTCATTCCTTGCCAAACAGTTGCTTTTTGCTATCATCAATCATTAATTGCTTTACCAGTGTCTCCCTGGCATACCAAGGCCCCACACCACAACCATCCATGCTCCCAAAGTAGCAGGGCTCACTGCAAACTGATCTGGCAAATACCTGTCATGTAAAATGTAATGATTAGACCAGTATTGTTTTCCTATCTCAGACTCTTCTAATCTATTTCTTTTTTCTGCCATCAACAGATCAGAAACTGTCATAAATACATCTAGAAGCTACACATAATTGTTGTCTCAACAGAAGTTGTCTTGGAGTAGCAGCGAAAGAAATTTCATCCAGTGTCATCATCCCAAGCCATTAGTGAGGCTATTTGATCAGTGCTAAAGCAGAGCCCGGTCGTGGATGCCAGCCAAGCTGCAAATCACAGTCACACCACAGAGTGAATTAAATTGATGTGCAGACACATGTATAACAAAGTGTCCAGTGCTACACCACAGCGCCATGGCTCTGTGTGGTTTATTTAGCCATGCAATGCTTGGAGAGGTTCATGGTTCAGCAGTTGGCAATGACCTGAGGGTTGCAGAGCCAGCTGAACGTGAAGAGCTGTGTGCACACTGCGAGGCAGGAGATAAGTATCCAGGCTTTGGTGAGCTGTCAGGAAATGGTCAGAAGTGAAGAAAAGTCACCCAAAAAAGGCCTGGATTTGATGCTTTGTGGTCACTGCGCATGCACAGGCTACCCTTCTAGCTCGATTAACAACATTCTGAACATTATCTTGTTGAAGCACTGCCATGTTCATTTTTGCATGAGCTGAAAATGTTCAATTTGCATTTTATGTGACCTAAGATATTTGTGCCAAAAGACATTTTGTTCAGTCACAAGCACACCCTGCGCTGCTTCACAGAAACCCCTCGCCACACTGTTGTCAATCCAGCTGCGCTAGAGTGCCCTCAGAGAGTCGTGCTCATTTCAATATTTATTGAAATGTTATCAAAACCACTCAGAGCGACTCGCAGCAATCGATGCTGTTTAGGCTCTGTGCTGCACAGGCAGGTCTCCACGCTCTTGCTACTATTGTTTGTCTTCATGCCATTCGCCCTCATCCCTCTGAAGGGAAGATGGAGGAGTCACACCTCTGTAATTCCTGTCTCAGAGGAGTGCTTCAGCTTAGATTGCATGCTGACTGAATACATCTATTCATCCATGTGTTTTAATTGACAGAGCATATATTTTGAACAAGAGAAAGCAGTGCAGGAACACAGTAAAGAGCACTTAACACTATGTTGCACAGAAGGTCTGCCCTGCAGCATTTGTTTGCAGTATTTCCAAAAATGTAATAATTTGCCAGCATCAACAATTTTTCCATCAAGCTAGTCAGAAACAGCAGTATGAGTGATGAAGATCCTCTGGCAAGTTGAATGATCAGTGCTCCTGTTCTGAAGTGTAAAATTCAATGAGAGGTAGGCTACCAAAAAACTGTTACACTGAGCATATAAAGTTATACAGGAGGTAATAAATGATACATGAAACAGCCATCCATTGGGTGATGGTATTCATGGGGAAAACAAAAAAGCAAGAGCACTTAGTCCCCATGTTGCAGCATCGGCGCTGAGACTTAGAAGTTTGTCATGATGGGCCAAGCTTTTTTTTTTTTTAAGCTTTTTTTTTCTTCCTACAGCCAAAATATCAGTGCATTTCACACTGCACTTATAAAGGGCAGAAGAGAGAATGGATTTGCCTTTTGGGCTTAAGTGGCCTGAGAGAGGATGGATTAAAGAATCATGAGATAAACAACTGACAAACTGAAATGTGTAGCCCGCACCGGTCAGGTCACGGCAGCTTTGCATCAGCAGCACATTAGAGAAATGTTCTCTGCATGCACACTGATTTTAGTACGGGTTCAAATCAGTGTATAATGCACTGCTGTAAACCTGTTAAGGTATTAAACATTTATTTATTCAAGGATCATCGCTGAAGTCAGTGTCAGTACTATAATTCAATTATGAGCTCTGATTAAGCACGAGACATATTTCTCCAGAATGTAGAGGTGACAGCACAGTCTCACAAAGAAGTCTCATTGCTTCATGCAGTATTTTAAAAGCAAAGGGAAGCACTGTATTTAATAGTGTTTTTGTACTTGCAGCCTTGAATATAAAAATGCTAATGTTTACTTATTAGTGCAGTGTGTTAACATATGTTTAAAAAATATCTATGGGCCTATCACAGAACTGTATCATTTTTTAATACAAAGTTTTTCTTCTTTTACAAAGAAAACTAAAGGTTCTGAGAGGCACGACTGGCTGGTTCCAGGAGATGCTAAGATTAGCATAAAGGTGAGAGTGCAAAAGCCAGGGAAGAAATGGTCTTGCACATATCTTATAAAATCACAAATATGCTTGGTTGAAAGCCGGGGATCAGGCCGCCATGGCCTACATCCCAACTGCCGCCCAATCCACACTGCACCAAATGAAAAATGAGCTTTTCATTCTAGCACAGAATATTGGACCAGCTCTTTATCCTCTTGATGATACTCGAGGGTGCGTGGGAGTTTACCCAACCAGTCTGCATGTGTTTTGTCGACCTAGAGAAGGCATTCAGCTGCTTCCCTGGGGTTGTCCTGTGGGGGTTGCTTTGGGAGTACGGGGTATTGGGCCCGTTGTTATGGGCCATTTGGTCCTGCAGTGAGAGCTTGGTGCACATTGCTGCCAGCAAGTCAGACTGGTTCCCAGTCAGTGTTGGACTCCACCAGGGCATCCCTTTGTCACTGATTCTGTTCATAATCTTTATGGACAGAATTTCTAAGCATAGCCGAGTGGCAGAGAGTCTCTGCTTTGGTGGCATCAGGATCTCATGTTTGCTTTTTTGCAGATGTGGTTCTTTTGGCTTCATTGGGTGGTGGCCTCCAGTTCACATTAGGCTGATTTGCAGCAGAGTGTGAAGCAGTAAGAATGAGAATTCGCACTTCTAAGTCATAGGCCATAGTTCTCAGCTGGAAAAGGGCAGAGTGCACACAGTGGGACCAGAATGAGTTGCTGCCACAAGTGAGAAGTATCTCAAGGTCTTGTTCACAAGTCAGGGAGTGAGAATTTGACAGACAGACTGGTGTGGTGTCAATGATGCAGATGCTGTACCGATCTGTTGTGGTGAAGATCACCGATCAGTGTTCCCACCCTCAACCATGGCCATGAGCTGTGGGTAGTGGCCAAAAGAATGAGATCTCAGATATAAGAGGTGGACATTAGTTTTCTACAAAGGGTGTCTGGGCTCTCCCTTGGAGATAAGGTGATTTTGGGAGGGGCTCAGAGTAGAGCCACTGCTCCTCCACATTAAAAAGAGTCAGTTAAGGTAGCTCACACATCTTAACTGGTACAACAAATTGTGGCATGTGCATTAAATATATATGAATGTTGGAGCAGAGCAATGCTGTTTCTTCCTATTTTTGTGTCTGCTAAGTGCTGATTTAATATAACTGGCCTGCATTGAGAGTGGAAAATATCACCTGAAGCATTTTTTGTACTGAAATAATAAATAAGTGTTAGACAGATACAAATGATCTCAGATTGTAAGAAGGCATATTTTTCCTGTATTCCCCCCAAAAACAGTTTTCTTCACAAGGCCACTCATATTAAGTCATATTTTTTGTGGATCTGATAATCATCATATCTTGTGCCTCCACTGTATTGTGTTTTATTGATGCAACTTTGATGTCAAAAAATGTGTCCCCCCCCTTTTATGATGGATTTTTTTTCGCAATTATTGTTGAATGTACTGTAGGTGCACACTAGTAAAACTATAATTAGACTTGTAGCTCTTTTTGAGGGATACCCCAGACAAACTAATGTTCTTATGGAACTCCAAGATTGGTTTTGTAATGACTTCTAAGATTGAATGTGTCATTTTTATGTCGATTACCAGAAGAAGGTTATAAAGAACAGAAATGCAAGAATATTGCAGATTTTTCTTATGATCACAGTAAAATAACCAAAGAAAAAGGTACCTACAACTAAATAAGTCAGTGAAGGGTTTAGCTTGCACATGTTGTGGTCCATTTAGAGCCGGGGGTATGTGTGTATATAGTGCTTGAGTGCTTTCACATGCCGTACTTTTTGGAGATACAGGAAGATCTCTCATATTAAAAAGACAAAGAGAGTGTTTCCATCCGGTTTTTCACCTTTTGATTCATCATTCTGCGAAAATACAGAGTCATCTGGAACTGAGCCAAGCATAATGGGTCACCTACTATACCAGCATCTCTGCAGTGCCTCTGCTGACTTTATTTTGTCCATTTTAATCTCTCCTTCATCATTCTTATAATCCTCAACATTTATGAATTTTAGCCCTGCAAAGTATAGCACGTTTACCACAGAGGTCAAGCCGGAAATATAACATTACACCCTAATGATTTTGACCAGCAAGAAAGCCTAAGTACGAACAAGCCAGAGATCTCACAGGACACTGAGCAGATGGTGAAAATGCATAGTGTCAGCACTTCCCCCCACAGAAACCCGAGATACTCCCTATGGTCAAATGAAACATGAAATCGCAGACACTTTCAAACTTGTATTTGCAGACAGTCGCTTTTGCTTTTGAAAGAGAAATTACACTAATCTGTCCTGTGAAATGCATTCATTTAAATTCCTAAGAGTCCAAGCAACCAAAAGAATTCATAACAATGACATTTTTGAGTGTGATCAATCAAATTGTTCAGATTAAATATATTAGAATTTTAACATCAGAAAGATATTATATAATATAATATAATCTGAAAAAAGAAAAAATTACTATGCAGTTACAGTAAAAATAATAATAAAATAAATAAAAAGACAGAAAGTATGCCTTCTTTAAAGTCTACGATTTTATGTATCAGAACATAAAAATACTCTGGTCCTTAGCAAGTCTGAAAATTAGGTAAATGCAAGTTCAGATGAACAAGAAGACATGGCATATTACACTGTGTCATTATTTATTTAACAAAAACTAAACCAAAATGTAGAAACTGTGTGTGGAAAACTAAGTAAAACCTTACTGCTTCCATAGGAATTAAGAGGGTAAGCCGCAGCCAGGTGCTGCTAATAAAATGCATTTGATTTGCTGATCATCAGCAAGTGTGACCACCTCTATAAAAACCAAATGTTTCTGCAGTTTCTGCCAGGAGCAAGCCTCTTCTGTCTAAAAAGAATATAGCAGAACAGCTTAGGTTTGTAAAATTGTGTCTAAATAAACCTCAAGTCTTCTGGAACAATGTCCTTTGGACAAATGAGAACAATGTGAAGCTATTCAGAGATAATGCTCCGTTTGGTGTTTGGCGCAAACACAGCATATCAGTTTAAACACCTCATGTGAACTGTCAGGCACGATTGTGGAGGAGTGATGATTTGGACTTCTTTTGCAGCCACAGGGGCTGGGTACCTTGCAGCCACTGAGTGGCCCACAAACTCCTCTATATACTAAAGTATTCTAGAGTCTGATGTGAGGCCATCTGTGCAACACATAAAGCCTGGGTGAAACTGGGGAATGCAACAGGACAATGTCCCAAGAACAGCAGCAAATCTACAGCAGAGTGGCTGAAAAGAAAAGAATCGAGGTGTTGCAATGGCCCAGTGAAAGTCCGTACGTCAACCTGAGTGAAATGCTGTGGTGGGACCTTACAGGAGCTGTGCATAAACAAATGCTCACAAACCTCGATGAATTGAAGAAATGCTGCAAAGAGGAGTGGGTCAAAATATCTCCACAATGATGTAAGAGGCTGATAAAGTCAGACCAAAGAACCAGATGAATTTCTTCAATGTCCTAACGAATGAAACCTTAGAATTGACACATGGTGCACTCCCCCCCCCCCCCATCATGACTATAAATGCTGAACTTAACTTAACTACCCATTTAAATAAGTGCCATATAATGGTGACTTGTAAAAAAAAATGTTTAGATAAATTAGCTTGCTAGCTGTTTCCCCTTGATCCCAGTGTTATATACAGTAGCTAACCTAAGCTAACCACAGCTAAGGCTGCTGGTTCCCAGTGAACCCCATTGTAGAGATGTGAGAACACTTTAAATCTTGTCATATAATTCTTGGCCATATATCAAAGTTTAATTCTTATAAACACGGGTTTTATTGATGGCACATTGTAAATCATGTTTGTTTTTAAAACTTACTTAACTTTAAAATATCATGTAAAAAAAGAGTATCGTTTCCTAAATATCAGCTGCGAAAAAAACTTCAAGAAGCTCTATACCCATAATGCATGAAGGACCTGGGTTTCAGTGGATGATATGTGGCTGGCCCATTCTGCAATAGAAGACTGTGGAGAGGGATTGTTCTCTCACCAGTGCATTGATTGTTTCCCACTCTAACTCTTCCTGTCTCCAATATCTCAGAGAAAGGTGACCAGGCACTGTTAAGATCCATCACATGCAGCAAATGTATTGTTGGATGTGAAACAATTGTTTACTGTTTTTTAGCTTAACTTGCTTCCTGATGAAGTTCATTGATCTCTAAAGCAATCCGTGGTCCCCGGCTCCACATCATTTGTTCCTCAGCTGAAATGATTGGTTTGATCTCAAGGCCTGGCATCAGCTGTAATTACTGGGATGGGATTTCAACTGTCAGCATGATAAATGGCTATTTGACTTTATTTGTCTTGGCCTGCCATTGGCTTCCAGTGCTACCTGTCACTGTGGTATTCTATTTCCTTTACTCAGCATCACACACACTGAAACATATCCAATACCTCTTCCATCACTTCAACAGAAAATCTTTCAATAATAAGGCGGATAAATTTTTTTTTAGAGCAAAATGCTGTTGGCGAGCAAAATGACTTGGCAAGTTTACTTTGTGTTTTTCTGAAGAGGCTTTTTGTTTTGTCAGAAACGTAGTTTATCTAACTTTTTGTTTTCTGGTCATCCGCTCACATCCCCGATAGTTTTATTTTTCATTTGTTACAAATCATTAAGTTGGGCTGCTGTGGGAATTCACAAGAGGTGAGATGCCTGCAGGTGCGGATCTCTGGAGAGGTTTTTGTGCATCGGTGAATACGGCTCCTGACCCTGGTGACCTTAGCCCTAATCCCTGAGAAGGGATCAATCGTGTTTCCAGACTGGCTGTGCTGGCTGCTAGAACAGGAACCCAGTGATGACGATAACACCGAATGCTGCAAACAAGAGTCGTACGGTGTGCTGAACAAATGTATTTATTTGTAATGCTGGTAAATATTGGTCTGAAATGGACAGGACTGCAGTTGGCCAAATTAACAAGCTATGCTTCTCAGGGTGTAAAAAACGGGAGTGAGGTTGCGGATAGAAATGTTTTCTTGACAGCCTTTCAACAGCTGCACACAATGCCCTCGAATGCACCTTTTAAAGCAACCTACCCATTAGCTGCTAAACAAGCACTGGAACATTTTGTCTTTCTGAAAGTAGCCACACTTCATTTTCTCCCCAGCAAATCAGAAATTCTAGTTAAAGCTATTTATTCAGCAGCATCTAACAAACAAAAACACCAGTATCTCAAGTTTTCAAGAACCATGACAAAACCTTTTTTTTTTTCTTCTTTTGCCCAGCTCCTCAGAGGCTTTCATTCTGTATGGCAGTACTCTTTCCAGATCAATTATTCCCACTAAAATAAGTAAGAGGAGGCCATGAAATATTAAAGCAGAGGCTGAGCAGGGGTTGAAAGCTTCCCTAACGCGGGGGTGTTGTATCTGTTTTATTTTTCATGACAATGGAGGGACTAGGAGGACGAGGAGGAGGTGCTGTAGATGCTTGGGGCCGTTTCGGTGATAGCTAATTTGGTCGGCGACCCAAACCTAGCACACGAAGAATAGAGGGCCAAAGCTTCAGGCTTGGGCCTTCGTCCTCCTCCTTACTGTCCACACTGCAAAGTTACTGTTATCTATAACTGCTGTTTATTATTTAATGCTACTGCAGTTTCAACTGCTGATTCAGACATGATCCTCAAACATCCAAAATGGGCTAGGTGTTTAACTGTGCGCCTCATTGCTAGTCTTTTTCCTTGTCTTTCATCTCCTTACTTAAGCTTACCACCGCCAGGCAGCAGCTCAGAATTTGACTAAGTGGGGCGATTTGTTGTCTGATTGAAATGTAAATCAAACTTCCAATGCAATTTTTCTATGGAGCTTGGCAAAATAAGTAAATAAATAAATGACCTTATTTGCAAACCACAGTGCCAACTTAAAGCAGACTTTTATCCTGCAAACTTGCACATTTTGCCTCAGGCCCACACAGGCCGACATACCGTTCGTGGCACAAAGTTCCGCATGTTTATTACCTTGTTTAAAGTGTTGCATGAAAAAGTCATGAGCACTGGCTTAGTCTGAGAACTGTTGCCAGTTTCATTGTACAGAGCCTTCTCCAGGTCAATATTTTCCTAGCTGCCATGTTTTATGCATTTATGTTTTCTAATCCTCTTCACATTATGGAAATCAACTCTGTCAGAGAAGCATGTGCTCCAGTACCTATATTAAACTGTGTGTGTGTGTGTGTGCATGAGTGTGCATGTGTGTGTGTGTGTGTCAGGGAAATGGGGACGCAGTGACGAGGCACATCTCACTGATGGAGCTTCAAAGTTTATTGTTATCACTGTATGCAAGCCAAGCATCAGTCTGTTCCAGATCAAACAGTACATTTGTCACTCTGAAACTGACGTTGAGAGGATAGGATTTTTATTCATCACCTACAGAGCGGTTTTCAAGCAGAGCAGTTCACAGGCTCCTTAGAAATGCTTTGAGATTCAACAATGATGTGAATTCAGCCTTTGTCTTAATGATGAATAATACCAGTTTCATCTTGGAGACTTTGCTTGAATTATGACCTGAAGGTTATGCAGGACATAGAAAATGAACAAAGTCTTATACTGGCATACAGTCAGATAAAAAAAAAAAAATCACAAAGCTGCTGTCATCTACACACACAGGAATTCACATTAACTACTTACATTGAGAGTACAGCCAGAACCTCATAGATTTGAAAAAGACATTTCTCCACAAATAGTGATGCACTGTAGCTGCTGCAGGGCAATGATTTAAAAGAAAAATAGCATAGAAGCAAGGTTGCTGAGCACCTATATAGGAATATAACCAGAATACAACTGGTTGGCAACCACTAGAGCCAAGTCCCCTATTGCAAAGAGACGTATTGCAGATGAGTGGTGTTCATCGGTGCAGACTAACTCAGATGTATTGCTATGTGTTGACAGTCTGTCTCTGTTTATAAGTTAGACGGCAATTATTTCCAATTCTGCACCAGTGTGTGTGACTGTTTGGAGATCTGCCTTTCAATTGAAAGTGGTCAACCAGAGGTTGAAGGTGCTGCACACCCAGCCTCTGGAGTACCTCTGCTTGAACTGCATTGCTCTACTTGCACTCCAAATTTTCTAGTTGCAAGGAGATTGCCATCCTATTTTTACTCCAGCGTGAAGTATGTGAAGTGTGACTGAGCCATCAAACAATGGGGACACTCTAAAAAGAGAGATGTACCTGTTAAATTTAAAAATGTGGGTTTAGTTGTTTTCCCTGGAAGGTAGACAAAATAGATGAATAGAAAAAAAAACGTGACATTGTTTCACTTTTTTTTTAATTCTATGGACGAGACTAGACTCTAAAGATCCAACAAATTAAGAGAAAAAAAAACGCTGTTCTGTATCAGGATCTTAACTTTTTCTACAGGTCAAATATTTTTAGACAAATGAATGAACTCCACAACCCTCATGCTTAAACCAGGAAAAGATCAAGCCAGCAAGCACTACGTAAGGGCACCAGATCATTCCCAACTGTATACAAAGTACATTTGCCACCTGTTTAAGTCCAATTAAAAGTGGTCTCTGGCCACTCTGAGTCAGCTCTTATTGGGTTTTGAGTTACTTTGGGTGCTCACACAACAGAAGGCACATTTGCAGATTATTTATTTGACTGAGGAAGGGAACGTTTGGGCATATAAAAAAAAAACGAGGAATCATATTCAATTTATTAGACATTCACCAATACATAAATCAGAACAGCAACAGCTGAACAAAGTACGGCACAGATGTTCAAAAAGCTACTAAATTATGGGGAAAAAGTAAGTGGTGACAATGCAATGAATACAGTAAAAAAAGAGCAAATAAAGTCTTGGAAAATATGAGCTGCTGTGCACTGTTCTGTGATGTTCTAGTTTAAAAAATAATGTAACATTGTAAAAAATATATGCACATGAATATATAAATATATGTTTTGTGTTTGAAATAAGAAGAACATGGCAATAGTTAAATAAAAGAAAAAAATCCATCACCATGTTGGTGTCTGTTTTATGTTTCATGAAAAATGGTACACATCATCAGTATGTCAAATTTAACTGTAATTTTTCAATGCACCAAGGAAAATAAACAATTTATTTTGTCTTCATTGTGTTGTGTTGAACTAATACAGTCTAATAAAGCACTGTTCCCATGCATCATACCTTGGTGAAGAATGGCTTTCTGATTTTCTCTCCGTGCACTTCAACTTCCTCCGATAGTCAAAAGACATGCAGTTGGTGTTGTTAGGTTAATTGGTGATTCTAAACCGCACTAATGGTGTGAATGTGAGTGAATGGTTGTCCGTCTCTCTGTTCCAGCCTTGCGATGGACTGGTGACTAGTGCCTCTCGCCTATGGTAGCTGGGATAAGTTCCAGCCCCTCCACAACCATGAATTGGATAAGCGAAAAAAAATGGATGGATTGATAGATTGATTGATGGATAAAATCTGCACTCTTCTTTCATGACCTACTAATTGCCACAGAGTTTAATATTATGTGAGCCCACCCATTGCAGCTATAACAGCTTCAGCTCTCCTGGAAAGGCTTAAAACAAGGTTGCCGAATGTGAATGTTGACCATTCTTCCAGAGGCACTTGAGGAACTTGAAATTGTCCAGAATGTCTTGGTAGACTCAAGCATTGGGTGTTCTTTCCACTGGGACTGGAAGGGACTGAGCCCAACTACTGAAAAACAACCCCACACCATAATCCCCCCTCCTCCATACTTTACACTTGTCACAGTGTAGTCAGACAGATACCGTTCTCCTGGCGACCATCAAACCCAGACTTGTCGATCAGATTGACAGATGGAGAAGATGTCTGCAATGCAATTGCATGTAATGTCCTCGTTTTTAAATTGGATCTGTATATGATGTGAAGTTGTGCTTTTTCATATTGTGAAACTTCCTGCAAAACAAACTGAGGTACACTAACTTTGTGTTATTCAAAGGCTGCATGAAAATACTGCAGTTTAGTGCAGGATAAACAGGTTAGTTTGCTGTACTGTGGTGAATTCACAGTAAAGCTGTGTGTTGGACTGGTGCACAGCGGCTGTGGTGTTCACGGTCAGAATTAGGTTACATCACGTGTAGCACAGATGAATTTGAATTTAAGCTAATGATGCTTAGAGTCATTCACTGAATTCAACCTTGAAGCCAACTGTATGAACAGTATACCGTCAGTGTAGGGGATGGAAATCAGCTATGATAGCTTGTGAAACACTGGGTTACATCTTGTTGAATTCAGTTTATCCACTAAGAGCAGCAAACCTCAGAGCAGCAGCAGCACAAGACAGCTGATCACAGCCTGTACATATAGAAGATCTACTGGAGCTCTCATTGGAAATTATTGTGATTCTTTTCCCCATGCGGTGCCACTACAACCAATCTTAGGGTTCCTTAGGTTTCTATATTAATATGGCACAAGGTTTAGTTAGCTTTGCACAAAAATAGAAAAAAGTTGATTCAGTGCTTCAACTTTTACCAGAGTATTTTCGAACACACGGATCAGTACTTCTACTTAAGTACAGAATGTGTGTACTTTTGTCACCCTTGATTACATATGACACATTAATCCACATGTAACGAAGCACTATTATTTTCTTCTTTTTCTTTTGCCTGCTCTCTTTAAGGGTTTCCACAGCGGATCATCTGCCTCCATCTTGCCCTATCCTTAGCATCCTCCTCTGTCACACCAACCCTCCGTATGGCCTCCTTCACTACATCCATGAATCCTCTCTGTGGTTTTCCTCTTTTCCTCCTGCCTGGCAGCTCCATATTCAACATCCTTTGTGCAATATATCCACCATCCCTCTTCTGCAGATGTCCAAACCATCTCAACCTTGTCTCTCTAAATTTGTCTCCAAACTGCTCAGCCTGAGCTGTCTCTGTGATGTACTCATTTCCTCATAATCGTCTCCACTGCGGTCACTCCCGATGAAAATCTCAATACCTTCAGCCCTGCCACCTCCAGCTCTACCTCCTGTCTTTTTGTTAGTAAACAAGCCCTATTATTTCGAGCAATCCGATCCACGGTGGCTTGAAATAACACAGTACAATCAAAAATTTTGGACTAACTTACACCCAACAGGCCGAGTCCAGTGTCAAACCCATGTGTTGCAAATTCACACCAAAGAAAAAGATTTGCAGAACCCAGTACCAACATCAACATCCAAAACTATATGGAAAAAGCAATAGCTATTGCAACGTGTGAATTACACCAACAGCCCATGAATATTTAAAGTGTGATCAAGAGAGACCTCCATTATTTGAGCTACTGAGCTGTAAAGTCATGCTTGATTATGAGAGCAAGAATGGTTCGCGTGCTACTGCTGAGCTGGCACAAACAATCGCCTTGCGCCGTGAACATAATGCAGACAGGTAGCTTCAACAGCACGCCTGCACGTGTGCAACTCTCTCTACACACATGTACAAAAAAAGAATTTCAGATGAATGGGCTTGAAAAATATTTTGGCAAATCATTTTGGAAAACAAATGTGTTTTACTTTCACATTTCACTGTAACCCATCTACCATAACAGATTATATATCCATGGTCAAGCTTCTCATCACTGAGACCAGTACAGTACCGCTCCACTTCCTTTACTTCCTTGTTAATCTCAGAGGCACTCCTGCAAATTAGAATTATGAACTAATGAATTATGACGTCCATTCGCACCGGGTGCTCCTCTGCCCCGAATCAATTTAAGTGACTTTCCCCCCCACAGTGAGAATGAACTTTTTGTTAAATGACTTCATGAAAAAAAATTATAGCTATAAATTTGAAGCCAACACCAGCTGTTATGAAGATTTATTATCATGCCTAATGTTAATGTACAAACTGGCCTATCGTGTGAAATGCTAAGGGCGCAGTAGGTCACCCAATGTGGTTTCTAGTTATCCCTGTTATTTCCTCTGTCCAATATGAAATTAGATTTGACAGTAAAATGAAAGAAGAACAAAAATCCTGTGCGATAATTACCAGCTGTCAAATTTAAGGTTACTACGTCTTTGGTGAACGTAGTTGTTTAAAAGA
The DNA here is from genome assembly GCA_024447675.2 of Pterophyllum scalare. Classification (NCBI taxonomy): domain Eukaryota; kingdom Metazoa; phylum Chordata; class Actinopteri; order Cichliformes; family Cichlidae; genus Pterophyllum; species Pterophyllum scalare. Next base: position 70,206 of record JAMQGT020013013.1, on the reverse strand, counting down.
AAAATGATATTCTCCAGTCTCATATTGGATCTTTTTTTGTTAGACATAAGCTTTATTTCATATGAGGTTTTATGCTATATGTGACTATATATGCCAACTTAGCAAATAACCTATTTTGAATTGTATATTTAGGCACTTTGCTACTAGCAGCCTGTTGAAACACTATCAGTCAGGGAATAAACTCCCCAGAGCCCAGAGCCACAAATTTATCGAAGCAGTGTGGGATCATCTTGGCAGAGAGCAGGACAAAAGGCAGCCAACATCCAAAGATAAGATTCTTGAAGGCTTCTTGAAGGACATTCAAAGCTCGAGTAGTCCTGAAGACTACTTAAGAAATTACAAAAAAAACTGCCAAAGAGAGTTCAGGCTGCGTTGAAGAATAAAGGTGGTCATAGCAAACATTGACTTTCAAGCCCATCTGTTTTTTGCTTTATATACACACACACACACACACACACACACACACACACTTATACACACAGATTTTATTTATACACACACACACACACACACACACACACACACACACTATTTCCATGTATGGTTGCCAGTCAGTAAATCATTGCACCCATTTCCAATTTTCCCAACAAAAATATTAGAGAATTGAGGGGCAATTCAAAACTTTTGCACAGTACTGTTGGTCACATTATTGTCCCCCTTGGAGGTCGAGAAGAACACCAAAGAGGTGTGGACAAAAGTGATAGTGATGGAAATAATATTAGAGTATGGTGGTGCATATTCTAAAAAGCTATACTTTACCTTCACCTTTGTAAGTAGCTGCTGATGCCTCATTTTTGAAGTTTTCTTTTAGAAATAAGTAAAAGGATAAGAATGTGAGTGTTGTAGCCAATGCTTGTGCAAGGCTGTGTCTTGGAATCACGATGCAGCACATCAAGACAAATGCATACGATCCATTTATTCACAAAAAAAAGTTATTTCAGTTAATTTTATTTTTTATTTTGTTGTTGTTTGTCACATTTGTTTTGAGCTATTTTGAAAGTTTTTAAACTATGTTTACCACACTTTAATCCATAAAATAAGCCAAGGGAGGTCACCAGTCCAACAGCTACAGTATGCACGACCCACCCTGAACTGCTACAAGTGAGTCAAATCTGCTGACCTGAGGCCAGTTAAGCAGCACAGTTACACACACAGGACAAGGCTGTGTGTATCAAGTGTTATACACAAGGCCAGGTGCCTTTTTCGTACAATCTATGTGTAAACACTGCACAAGTTTGACAAGCCGGTCATACAGGTCACTTCCATGCTCACACATTAGCGAAAGTCAATTTTGTTGCATTGCAAATCATAGCATGCATATTTCGGTTTTGGTAAATATAGTCTCAGGTTCACAGGCTTCAAGCAGTCAATATTTAAAAATTGCCGGCTGTAGCCTGACATTTTGTCACACAGCAAGTGTAGAAACTCAAAATATCCTCATAAATATGCGAATTCTGATGCCATTTACCTATTAGTTTTGTAATCTGAATAGTTTTGAAAAGCAAAGGCTGCAGATGCAACATAAAGACACCCCGGCTGTCAAAGGAACTGCTGAATATTTTCGTGCTTATTGATTTAAATGCCACCTCCATGGAAACTCAATGACATTTAACTTATTCACAAGAAAAGATAATAAGAGATTTCATTATGTCTCAGCTGTTATGTGAGTTTAGAAACTAGAAACAAATGTGGTGCAAGACTAAGAAGAGCAATTTCCTCCCGTTCCATTCATGGCTTGCTGGGCACATGGCTACAGGCTTGCAGTGGATGGCTTCTTCTAAGTGTAGGTCAATAAGGATTGTCCTACACAAATTAAATGTTTTTCATTCCCTGCATTGCCACTTCAGTGCCCTGGGTGATGATGTTTATCAGTGATGTCTGTGATAGAGATGATGGAGTTTAAATGTTAACATGCTCAGCAGATGGTGATACAAATGAATCGCATTTATCTCACAATCTATAAACCGAACGAGGACCCAAGAGGGAAAATGAAGAGAAAAAATAATTTGACAGTTGTTTTGCCCAGAGTATAATAATAAATACTTTCCAATGACCATTTTCAACTGACCAGGATACAAAGAAGGATTTTACTGCCTTTATCATGCCTAGGGGCTAAACTGGCCTTTAGATTGTTATTTCCCAGTTGTTTATCTGTATAACCTTTAATCATAGTTACCTCCTCAAAGGGCTTCTGTATGCCTACAGAAAAAGAAAGAATTAAACCCATAAATGATAATGATACCCCAACTTTCAACACTTACTGAGAATGAGAAGAAAACAGAAAACCTTCTTTAAGAAGTTCAGATCAGAAAAACAAAATGAAAACAATTAGCGAGATATTACGTGATGAGCTTTAATATCGGCAGTAAAGCAGCATGCTCCTCTTATTGTGTACAAGATGAGGTGATATTATTCAGATTTGGTTTCAGGGGGTGCTCCAAGTGGCCTCTTGTCATTATAAGAAACTCAAGACATTTCATCCTGGCGTACGGAACAGTATGACTGAGCCAGAAGCAACAGTATGGAAGCCTAATTGAACTCTCCATGATTCCCTCTCAAGGGCTATTCTCAGTGCTCATTATCTTACCCTTGTCCCCGTAAAGACCAGATGAGTTCTCTTTGACTTTGAACCTCTCTCTCCAAACAGGTCACTTCAGCTCCCTTTGTCCTTTCATCTTGCCTTTGGCTTTTATAAATAAGCAGGTCTGCTTTGCTCTCCAGAGACGTGGTTGCATCACCTCAGACAGCTGCCAGCAGTGGCTCAGCTTAGAACAAAGTGGATCATGGCAACTCTGTCCTAATCACTTTTGTCATGCGGTGTGCTGAGTATGCCAGCAAACTGAGAAAAAAAATATATAAATGTATATATGCATAATGGAGAAATAGCCTGTTCAACATTGTGTAATTCATTGTAGTGAAAATCTTTAACTACATCATGAAAGATGGCAAAAATAACAGACTGCATCTCTTTTCAACAGCCATGATGAAACAATCATGTCAATAGTGTAGCTGGAATCAACATTTGCTACTCGTTTATCCTTACTCACACATGACTGTTTACTTAATATCAGCATGAGATCTTAGCAGTTAATGCCACACTGGAGATGGTTTTTCTGTAGCCATCTGAGAGTGGTGCATATGACCCTTCATCACTTTTGTATCTCATGCAGTCACTCTGCAGGAAATTGTTGACTTCCATGTTTTCATGACTTAAAAAAAAAAAAAAAACTAAAGTTATCCTCATACCAGACCATACATTTCTAAATAAACACAGACTTCTGATACCTATATGTCATGTGAATGTACATTCCTGTGTAACAAAGGCAAAAATATTGCACTGTCATACTGCTGCAGATCATTTTTGGTTGCACCTAAAGGTAGACAAAACAATAATGTTAAGGTTAAAGTTTCTATAAACTCAAAGGTTAACTTTTAAGAATAGTTTGAGATCATCGTGTTCTTCCTGAGAATTTGTTTAGTTTAACTAAACTCTCCTGTTTGTACCATAAAGACAGGCTTGTAGAAGTGTAGCCTCCATTTCTACCTGTGCATGTTTCTGCACGTGAAAGTGCATTTCAGGTCATGTAATGTGAAAGTAATGTAATTAGTAGTGTAATGAGTTACTTTCTCTGATGTGTAATTAAGTAACGTACTGGGTAACTTTTAAGAAAAGTAACAAGTAAGGATTGGCATCTTAATTATAAACTGATATCTGCTACCCTTGGGGAACATCCCAGCATTGACCATGAACACCACAGCCTGCTCTACATGAGTTCACCACAGTGCATTAACTTAAACGTCACCACAAATACTGCAAACTAACCAGTTTATCCTGCAGTGAACTGTAACAAACTGCACAGTACAGTATTTTCATGCAACCTTTGAATAACAGTATATTTGCAAGACAAAAACATAATTCAGTAACACATAATGTATAGATTCAATGTCAGATTTCAAAACTCTAAAAATAAATTAGAAAGGTATAAATTTCCAGTTGTTGAGCAGTCCTTACCTTCAAAAATAAATCTCCCATCTTTCGCCATCCCTCGTGTTACACATTAACTTTTTTTCTCTCCCTGGGAAATAGAGCAGCTGTATAGGGAGCTAGCAGACACATTTTGTAGCAAACTGTGCAGAAATAGTTTGACGGAAAATGACTTTTAGCTAAATCTGCAATTTTTTGTACATATGCAGAAATTTGTCATATTAAAAATGTTTTAAAAACAGTTATTTCATATATGCTCACTTCTCTTCTCTAGCGCTAGCTAAATGCTGAGTACCACAACCCAATATTATTTATATGAGCACCGTGAATGCATCACAGGTATGATGGGAGAAGGATGTTTGGAGGGTGTGAGCAGGCAGTGGGAACGTCGGTCGGGACCATTTCGGATAATGAACAAAATTCAAAACCATGGCATGGTTTTGCTTTGAACAGATTTCCTGAGTAATTTGGTTAAAGAAGTCATTCAAATATTTGTGTTTAGATACATGTAAATTTATGCCAGCTATGGGTCTGGATTGACTGTGCAACATGAAAAAGTTGAACCTGAGCTTACCATTTCCACAAATTTGTAGAACAGTTGAAAACCAGTGACCAGGGAAATAATCCCTGACCCCCGCTGTGAAGGACCTGTTTTCTAGACAAACTCTAAACTTGTGAAGTATTTTTTAAAAATGACTGGTTGGAAAACTTCTCCAATCCAGCCAACTTAGAAAAACATTAATTTATTTATAGTTATTGCTTAAAACATCACGTCTGTTTAAAAACAACAAATTGCATGAATAAAGGAAATGTTTCTCTCAGTGATTTTCTAGCGATTGTATTCTTTTGATCAAGGCGAGAGTAATCAAAGGTGAATGTATTTGTAAAGTTTTTTTCCCCTTTTCTTGTGGAATGGGTAAGTCTCCAAGTGTTTAACTTCTACCTACTCCTGTTTGGGTACAATAGCCAAGCCAAAGTGACTTTATTTATATAGCACTTCAAAAAAGCAAGTGCTGACCAAATTGCTTGACATTATGAAAAAAAAAAAAGAAATACAAAAACCACTGATGCAAAAAAATAAATAGATAAAAATCAACTCTCACACTTTGACCAATGAAAAGAGGCGGGTTTTTAAGAAGTGACTTAAAAATTGAGAGTGAAGAAGCCTGTCTAATATGCAGTGGCAGCGAATTCCACAACTTAGGTGCTGCCACAGCAAAAGCACTGTCCCCTGTGAGCTTTCGTTGTGTCCTCGGCACAGGAGGGCGAGTGCACACGTAAGGGCTCGGAGAGGTAGGGTGAAGTAAGACCATTTAAGGACTTTAAAACAAACAAAAGAATTGTAATGTATTTTAAGAAACATGATCTCTCTGGACCGGTTAAAAGCAGTGCAGCTGCCTTTTGCACTAGCTAGAGACGGGACAGGGATAACTGGGACACCCCAAAATAGAGTTGCAGTATTCCAGATGCATGGTAATACATGCATGGATTATAGTTTCAAAGTCCTGTTTTGAAAGAATATGTCTGACCTTGGCCAGCTGTCTAAGTTTTAAAAAGTTGGATTTCACCACTGCACTGATCTGCTTATCTAGATTAACATTATTGTTTTCTGTATTATATAAGAGGGCCCAGATCTATAGGTCTATAGGATCTATTGGAGAGGACCCACCAATAATACCAGGACCAGAGTAAAACCATAACCTCGGTTTTCTTATCATTAAAATGAAGAAAGTTTACCACCATCCAGGCTTTTACTTCATCAATGCACTTTATTTATAGAGTGGGATTTTTCTCATTTTAGGGGCACATACAGTGCATTTACTATAATATGTACATAATATCTAATGTGTAAAATTTAAGATTATTTCATTTCATGTATGTATATCGCACATGATGTACAAGGATTTTCAGTGATGTACTTACACTTTTCTCTGCTTTCAGTGGATTTTGCCTTTGTTGTTGCTTTCTTGATATGAAAGCATTTTGCTGTGTATACTATACGCAGAATAAACTAAGTTTGCTTGTATCTTAAAATTAAATGCGGTACACAGAATAGAAAACACATGAATCAAGTCCCATGTTTTTGGAAGGTACAAAAGAAACTCTCTCACAAAGTGTGTGTGCGCGCACAACTCTCCTTGTGTTTGGAGGGAGAGATAGACTCCAGCCTCCAGTGACCTTGAACACAAATAAGGCCAAATGCTGCCTGAGTTATTTCTCACTTATTGCGGCACATGGGTCATTTGTTAAAAAGTGTACCCTCCTTTTAACTCTGTGACCAAGGTTGCCCTACAATTGCTTCTTCAGCCCCACAATGAAATGCTTCATATCTTCTGCTACACCAGCACACCCTTTGAAAGACATCAGTACAAACCCTAGCTGGTCCCTGGGCTTTGAAGCTAGTTTCAAAAGGTACATCAAAGGCACCTAGAGTTCAGATACATGGGTGACATACCTTATTTAGTTATACAGCATTTCATAAATTTAGTCTATCAAATTAAGTGTTTGCATCAACAGTAACATTCTGTAATTGAGAACACTGTAGCCAAAACATGTTACAACATATAACATTAACCCCCATCATCTCCAATAACTGTTCTCAACTACTCAAAACATATTACACCCCACACCATCTGCAGATAAACTCCAACCTGTCACTTCAACATCAGCTGTATTAACACACACCTCATGTTCACATAAATATACTATACACACACACACACACACACACAGAGAAGGTGATTAACTCCTCAGCTTCAGAATTCATTGACAGGCAATTACAGTGTTCAAATACACACAAACTCACACACTCCAAACCAAACACATCATGTTTGTTTTGTGAATCACCAAGTTGGGTGTTTTTAAATTAAAACGTGAATTTATAAAAGTGGCTAAGATGTATGCAAGTGATCACTCACCTCTGCTGATACACCCTGAGACACTAAAGTTAGGAGAAAAAAAAAACACACACACATACACACAAAGGACCCCATAGCCATATTCATTTTGTGTGTGTGTGTTTGTGTGTGTCCACGGTATGTCATACTTTATTAGGCAGACTGAGCTTTGAGTGATTTAATGTTATTCGTGCCGCAGGGGGTACCTGTGCGTTTGTTTGAGTGTTAGTGGAAACCCCATCTAATTAATGAAAGTAGGGTAAAGGAATCATGATTTGATTACGAAAATGCACCAACATAATTATGCAAAGGAGGCAAACAAACAACCTAATAGGACTGCAAATTGATGCGACGCTAATAAATAATTATATAAGAAATAAGTTGCCCATAATCCCGGGGCAGACATCACAATGCTCATAAAATAAAGCCAAGCTGAACACCCAGTGCCCAAAACACCATCACTGATCGTCACTGATGCTCGGTCAATGCATCTTCTGGTTACCTTTCAGAATACCAGAAAAAAAACAGCAACAGTCCGCAACAAAAAAGTCCACAAAAGGAGGCAAGTTGGGTGGCAAAGGGCATAATCACACAATCTTTAACCAGAAAGGTCCTAAAATTACTTGGTTAGATTTAGGGGTACGGGGAAAAAAATCATGGTTTCTTGCATTCCATAGTCTCATATCCTGTGATACACACACAGTGCAATCAGCTGTGGCCATTTCCTACAGTGAAAGGCTTCTATTGAGCTCCAAGGGAATGGGATAAATTTAAACTAGAGATGTGCCAATATGAGATTAGGACTGGATATCAGTCCGAATCCAACTCAAAAAAATACATTTTGGTGATAATAGGATTCAATTTTGTGTTGCTTGGAGGTGGTTAGCATTGTCACCTGACAGCGAGTATGTTCCTGGACGACGGGGGCCTTTTGCATGAAGTTTGCATGTTCTCCCTGTGTTGGTGTGGATTCCAGGTACTCTGGCTTCTTTCCACAGTGCAAAGGCGTGCACATTAGGCTAATTCAGGATTCTAAAATTGGCTGTGGAAATGAGATGGATAGTGTTAAAAGTATACAGAATAAAGCACTGTAGAACTGTATGCATGGTAAGACTAGAAAAGTGCTATATAAATACAAGCCCATTTCCATTCTGTGTTTACTACGCCACATCAGCAGGAGTGCACCTGTTGCTAGTGGGATAGTTTTATTACCGATTCATTTGATGTTCTTCATTTTTCTTTTAATGTAACAGCAAACACTGGAATTTCATGTCAGTTCCAGATCTCATCACTTGTGCTCCAAGTATGTAAATGTTTTCTAGTAAAATGCATTTAAGCCCCCCCCGTAGCCCCATCCTTCTCACTGCTAATTTCTTTGCCATCATCATTCTCAAAAGAGGTATTTGCTGCTCAGAGGCAACTAATTAATTCGGTGAGGGAGGCATTGGTTTTCTACTTCCACAGGTCTGCTCCAAAATTCCCCTAAATATAAAGTTTTTGACATTTGTGGTATATTCTCCGGGACATTGGGCTAACACAGGCTATTTGACTTGTCTTTGTAATAAACTGGCAGCCTGATGTTTCATAATGATGTCCCTCAGTAGTTGTGGGATTGTTTATCCCAGGAATACTTCCAAAGTTTACAAAAGGCCACTGAGGGTGTATGTGCGCTCCTCTGACAGAGCTTTTACCTTCTTTCTGTTCTCCTCATATTTCATCTCCAGTAGAATTTAATCCTGGCTCTCTTCTCCACCCCTTGCCGGATTGTTAAATGTGGTAATTCAGATCTGTTAGTCTGAAATGCCTTTTGCTTGATAACTTGTTGATCCATGCTCCGTACTTGCCTGACCTGTCCTCCTTTATCACAGATTCTGTCCTGGTGTGCCCACCTGTCTTGCTTTTGAACAAACCTGCCTGGCCCACTCGTGCCCACAAAGAAATACTAATCTGTGGATTTGGGGAGGTCATACCTGCACTAGAGACTGTGAAAAAATAGAAAATCATTCAATCGTTCGCAGGAACTCTATCTGTAAAAAACAGAAGTCGTGCCTGCAATTCCACCCATGAAACTAACCACAACCTGTGAGAACGGTTGCCGCTCACCTGTTGTACCATCCTGTGGAAGCTGGAATTGAACCTCAGAGAGGAATGAGACTTGAAAAAGCTGTTTGAATATTCAGTGATGTTCTGAAGAGCTGCAGATTCTTACTTGTTGGCAATTCATAAGTGTTAATGTCCTTAAACAGTGTTTGTCACAGTTAGTGCACAAGCAAAGGCAGAAACCATAGAATTACAGTAGATATTAAAGTTAATACTGGCATGGCAAACAAAATCAGGTCAGCATTATTTGTTAGATTTAATTCAGATTGGTTTTCCTGTTAAATCTGATGTATGACATAATTCAAGGGATTAAAAATGATTATACATAGCAGGACACCATGAATTCACACTTGGAATGTAATACAGACTGAATGGTATGTAATGGTTCTTTTTTGTGTGTGTGTTATTTCCCAGCTTAATCTGCTTTATTTTTTTTTCTCTTAAATCCATCAGATATGAAGAAGATACATTTGTCATAGTTACTAAGCTCATCATAAAATCACAAAAGCATTATCCAGCATTCACTATTTCAGAAAGTTACCTTCATGGTAAAACAGACCACAAGGAAAAAGCCAAACTATTTTGGTCAAAGAAACTGTGGGTTCCCAAAACTTCCACGTTAACATCTGTGTGGAATGTAGGCCTTGGAAAGTCTACTAAATAAACTGCACAAAACATGGACCCCACATCTTGGAGAGCTACTGTGTCCCTCCACAGTTCTTTGATCCAATTTAAATAAAGGGTACCCTCAACAAAATGGCCTCTAATTATTTTGTCTTTGAATTTGAAATAAGTATGCCCATGGGACTCTGGGGAAGGTCTGAAAGAGCTGCAGCTGAAACTCATTTTCTCATTTCCCTGAGCTCTGTAAGCTCGCGCTCCCCAAACATAGGGAAAGCAACAATGAGAATCAAGAGAATTGGATTCAAGATTAAATCATGCAGTTAAGGCTTAGGAATAGAGAGTTGGTAAGGGTTTATCTTCATCTGTCACAAAAAAAAAAAAAAAAGCCCACACCTTTTGATAAAAATTTGGCTTTCATAAACACATCACCACTGGATTCTAAATGAAAACAAAAATAAGCTGGCACAGTCTCTCATCAGCACTTCCCTTTCATAGAAAACACCATGGCAATATGCCACCTCTCTGCTGAATCATTATATTCATTACCATTACCAGAGTGGAAGCGCATGAAGGGACAGCAGACAGAAATATCTTGCCCTTTTTTCTCCAAAGGCTGCCTCTAGCACTGTGATTCTCACCCCCAAGATTTGAGGCCCACCTTGACATTTCCAGCTAATGACACCAACTGAGTGCTTTGGATTTTCCATGGTTTCGTGCATGCACATTAACTAATAACATCCTCTCAGATGTAACTGTGTCAGTCAGCTCGGGATCACTGTCCGAGAATATGTAGAATGACTGTCTCTAGTTCATATACTGTATTTTTTTCTAATTAATTTATTTTCTTTTGACATTTAAAGTCTTCATAGTTTTTAAATTGCTTTTTCAACTCATTTTAATACAGTTACTAAACTCCAAGTAAATTAAACTTCTGTGAAATCAAACTGTCCACTTAGGAAGCAACACTGACTGACAATCAATTTCACATGCTGTTGTGCAAATGGAATAGACAACAGGCTAGAAATTATTGGCAATTAGCAAGACACACTCAATAAAGGAGTGGTTCTGCAGGTGGGGACCACAGACCACTTCTCAGTACCTATGCTTTCTGGCTGATGTTTTGGTCACATTTGAATGTTGGTGGTGCTTTCACACTCGTGGTACCATGAGACAGACTCTACAACCCACACAAGTGGCTCAGGTAGTGCAGCTCATCCAGGATGGCACATCAATGCGAGCTGTGGCAAGAAGGTTTGCTGTGTCTGTCAGCGTAGTGTCCAGAGGCTGGAGGCGCTACCAGGAGACAGGCCAGTACACCAGGAGATGTGTAGGAGACTGTAGGAGGGCAACAACCCAGCAGCAGGACTGCTACCTCCATGTTTGTGCAAGGAGGAACAGGAGGAGCACTGCCAGAGCCCTGCAAAATGACCTCCAGCAGGCCACAAATGTGCATGTGTCTGCACAAACAGTTAGAAACCGACTCCATGAGGATGGTATGAGGGCCCGACGTCCACAGATGGGGGTTGTGCTCACAGACCAACACCGTGCAGGATGCTTGGCATTTGCCAGAGAACACCAGGATTGGCAAATTCGCCACTGGCGCCCTGTGCTCTTCACAGATGAAAGCAGGTTCACACTGAGCACATGTGACAGACGTGACAGAGTCTGGAGACGCCGTGGAGAGCGATCTGCTGCCTGCAACATCCTTCAGCATGACCGGTTTGGCAGTGGGTCAGTAATTGTGTGGGGCGGCATTTCTTTGGAGGGCCGCACAGTCCTCCATGTGCTCGCCAGAGGTAGCATGACTGCCATTAGGTACCGAGATGAGATCCTCAGACCCCTTGTGAGACCATATGCTGGTGCGGTTGGCCCTGGGTTCCTCCTAATGCAGGACAATGCTAGACCTCATGTGGCTGGAGTGTGTCAGCAGTTCCTGCAAGATGAAGGCATTGAAGCTATGGACTGGCCCGCCCGTTCCCCAGACCTGAATCCGATTGAGCACATCTGGGACATCATGTCTGGCTCATCCACCAACGTCACATTGCACCACAGACTGTCCAGGAGTTGGCGGATGCTTAATCCAGGTCTGGAGGAGATCCTTCAGGGGACCATCCACCACCTCATCAGGAGCATGCCCAGGCGTTGTAGGGAGGTCATACAGGCACGTGGAGGCCACACACACACTACTGAGCCTCATTTTGACTTGTTTTAAGGACATTACATCAAAGTTGGATCAGCCTGTAGTGTGTTTTTCCACTTTAATTTTGTGTGTGACTCCAAATCCAGGCCTCCATTGGTTAATAAATTTGATTTCCATTGATGATTTTTGTGTGATTTTGTTGTCAGCACATTCAACTTTGTACAGAGCAAAGTATTCAATGATAATGTTTCATTCATTCAGATCTAGGATGTATTTGAGTGTTCCCTTTATTTTTTTGAGCAGATATATTAACATTAGAATTCTCTCTGACAGAAGCATTTGTTTTTAGTGATCATATTTCCTGCTGCTGTGTTTTAGGATGAAATGTGTTCGACTCAAACCATGGCATGGTGTTAAAGCAAACACAATGTACTGGTTATAATCACAGGAGAATTTTGGTCTACAAATAAAAACATTTTCTACAGTTTGTGTAGACCAGCAACCCTTCAACACCATTATCAAAGTAAACGACTCCTTTACCATGCCATGCTGCTATATAGATATAATCATTAATGGGTGCAGCTGTGGCACACCCAAATGTGTGGCCACTTTTGTGTTAATCTGTCCAATTAATTTAATTTGCTTATTTGTTATTTTTTTTGCAACAATGAGGACTTGATATAATTTTGGAAACATGACCAATATTTGTGATGTTTTATTGTGTAACATTGACTATACAAAGGACAGTAAAGTTGGAGCAACACCACAGGTGGAACTGTTGATTTCAGGGCCAGTGCGCCTCAGTTGCTTTAGAGGGTGGACGTCCACCCACTATTCAGATGCAATCTGGAAGGCAAACTGAGCGCACTGTGTTTTCATTGCTCCTGAACCTTACCTGTGTTTGCAGGGATTTCATTTTTGGTATGGTGGCACCATCCCTGAGGCCTGTAACAAACTGTGGGGGCTCGTCCGGGATCCACTTCCATTAGACTCATCAACAGAAGAGGGTCCAGATATACCAGAATCATCACGCCAACGCAAGGTGACATCACTATAGCCGAGATGGCAGCAAGTGAGTGTCCATGAGGGGAAGCTAAGATCTAGGCAAAGGTCTTCTGCCAAAGGAACTGCACTGCTGTGCCTCATGCATGGAGCATGTCATGTCAATAACACACAAGGAGCTGGTCTGGAGCATCAAAAAGAACCTATGTAAGCTCTCAGGTAGGGAAGCTTTCCAGCTAGCAAGAGACATTGCAACTGACCTTCAAGGTTTTGACTTAAAACCCACTGATCAAAAAGGTTGTGTGGATTGCATGATTAACTATATGCAGTCTGACACCTTGTTACAATCTGAAGATGAAGGAATGAGTCAGCTACTAGCTGTCACGGCTGGTGCTGAGAGGGCAGGGAGGACCCCAAAGCAGGACGCAAGCAGGTGCGGACGTGTTGCTTTAACTCTTTATTCAACAGGCTGGACAGGGCCAGCTACACGAGACAAAACTCCAAAACTCGAAACACTAGAAAACTCAAAACTAAACACTAGCCGACATCACACAGATGAAAAGACAACAAGGACCCGAACAAAGAAAGAAATCAAGGGCTTAAATACACGAGGGGACTGATGAGGGAATAGAACACAGGAGGGAACACAGGTGAACCAAATTAACCTAAATTCACAAGGGGAAGTAAACTAAACACAAAACACAGGGAACACAAGACTGTCAAAAGAAAACAGGAAGTGGCACAGGGGAACAGAGACGCAGACTTGACACCAGACAAGGACGCAGACCTGAACACAAAGCAAGACACTGGGCCACCGGCCCAGAACCGTGACAGAGCCCCCCCCACAAAGGCCGGCTCCCGACGGCCAGACAAAAAAAACAAAAAAACAAAAAACAAAAGTCCCAGGGGACCGCAGGTCAGAAGGGGCCACCCAGGCCCCAGAGTCCAAAACAAAAGTCCCAGAGGACCGCAGGTCAGAAGGGGCCACCAGGCCCCAGAGTCCAAAAGCAAAGGTCCAGAGGACCGCAGGTCAGAAGGGGCCACCAGGCCCCAGAGTCCAAAAACAAAGGTCCAGAGGACAGCAGGTCAGAAGGGGCCTCCCAGGCCCCAGAGTCCAAGAACGAAAGCCCAGAGGACAGCAGGTCAGAAGGGGCCTCCCAGGCCCCAGAGTCCGAAACAGAGGTCCAGAGGACCACAGGTCAGAAGAGCCGGAGGCCGGCCGCGCTCCCAGCGGCGGCGGCGAGGACGAGGGCGCTGTAGAGCCGGAGGCCGGCCGCGCTCCCAGCGGCGGCGGCGAGGACGAGGGCGCCGAAGAGCCGGAGGCCGGCCGCGCTCCCAGCGGCGGCGGCGAGGACGAGGGCGCCGAAGAGCCGGAGGCCGGCCGCGCTCCCAGCGGCGGCGGCGAGGACGAGGGCGCCGAAGAGCCGGAGGCCGGCCGCGCTCCCAGCGGCGGCGGCGAGGACGAGGGCGCCGAAGAGCCGGAGGCCGGCCGCGCTCCCAGCGGCGGCGGCGAGGAGCGGGACCCTCAGGTGGGGATATCCTGGATGGGGGTACTGAGGGGACGGAAGCCAAGGCGAGAGCTGAAGAGACTGAGGGGACTGAAGGAGCTGAAGAGGGGACTGAAGGAGCTGAAGAGGGGACTGAGGGAGCTGAAGAGGGGACTGAGGGGAGCTGAGAGGGGACTGAGGGAGCTAGAGAGGGGACTGAGGGAGCTAGAGAGGGGACTGAGGGAGCTAGAGAGGGGACTGAGGGAGCTAGAGAGACTGAGGGGGCTGGAGAAGGAGCTAGAGAGACTGAGGGGGCTGGAGAAGGAGCTAGAGAGACTGAGGGGGCTGGAGAAGGAGCTAGAGAGACTGAGGGGGCTGGAGAAGGAGCTGAGAGACTGAGGGGGCTGGAGAAGGAGCTAGAGAGCTGAGGGGGCTGGAGAAGGAGCTAGAGAGACTGAGGGGCTGGAGAGGGAGCTAGAGAAGGGGCTGGAGAGGGAGCTAGAGAAGGGGCTGGAGAGGGAGCTAGAGAAGGGGCTGGAGAGGGAGCTAGAAGGGGCTGGAGAGGGAGCTGGAGAGGGAGCTAGAGAAGGGGCTGGAGAGGGAGCTAGAGAAGGGGCTGGAGAGGGAGCTAGAGAAGGGGCTGGAGAGGGAGCTAGACGAAGGGGCTGGAGAGGGAGGCTGGAGGGACTGAAGACTGAAGGGACCGAAGCCGCAGGGACTGAGAGCTGAAGGGACCGAAGCCGCAGGGACTGGAGCTGAAGGGACCGAAGCCGCAGGGAGGTCTGAGCTGAAGGGGCCGAAGCTGGAGAGGGGACTGAAGCTGAGGCCGAAGCTGGAGGGACTGAGAGCTGAAGGGACCGAAGCTGGAGGGACTGGAGGGACTGACGCTGGAGGGACTGAGGGGGCCGAAGACTGGGAGCTAAGGCGGGAGCTGGAGGGACTGAGGGGGCCGAGAGAGGGAGCTAAGGCGGGAGCTGGAGGGACTGAGGGGGCCGGAGAGGGAGCTAAGGCGGGAGCTGGAGGGACTTAGGGGGCCGAAGAGGGAGCTAAGGCGGGAGCTGGAGGGACTGAGGGGGCCGAAGAGGGAGCTAAGGCGGGAGCTGGAGGGACTGAGGGGGCCGAAGCGGGAGCTAAGGCGGGAGCTGGAGGGACTGAGGGGGCCGAAGAGGGAGCTAAGGCGGGAGCTGGAGGGACTGAGGGGGCCGAAGAGGGAGCTAAGGCGGGAGCTGGAGAGACTGAGGGACTGAAGAGGGAGCTAAGGAGGGAGCTGGAGAGGCTGAGCCAGAGGAGGGAGCTGAAGGAGGGAGCTGAGGAGGGACTGGAGGGACTGAGGAGGGACTGGAGGGACTGAAGCCGAGGGGACTGAGAGAGGAGCTGGAGCTACAGGGGCTGAAGGGACCAAAGCTACAGGGGCTGAAGGGACCAAAGCTACAGGGGCTGAAGGGACCAAGCTACAGGGGCTGAAGGGACCAAAGCTACGGGGCAGCGGGCTGAAGGGACCAAAGCTACAGGGGCTGAAGGGACCAAAGCTACAGGGGCTGAAGGGACCAAAGCTACAGGGGCTGAAGACTGTGGTGACTGTGGGGAGCGCTCTGCAGGGCACGCAGCTATCTCATCTGACGGCTGGGGCTGCTTAAGAGGGCACCCAGTCACCCTGGGCGGCTGAGACCCGGAACGGTCCTTAATCGCCCCCACCCGCGGAAACAAAACAGGAGTTGGAGTGGGCCGGTCCACGGCCACTCCCTCATGCGAAACTGAAACGGGTGGAAGGCAAGTTACTGGTGCCTCGAACTGAATGATCCCGGCCACCCAATCCTTGACCAACGCAGGCAAGGAATCCAAAAGCCAGGGAAAACCAGTCACAAGCCCACCTAAACTGCAGGTGATGCCTCTCCTGCCTTCCTCATCAGGATGGGCCAGCCAACTGTCCCCCAAATCGAATACACAGTCCAGTACGGCCTGCTTCACCTTGCTGTCCACAGAATCAGTCCTTACCTCACTCAGAGTGGTAGGGGTATGAGCTGGAGCCATCGCATTCACAGCAGGTCCAAGTGCTGTACAAACAGGGTTAGCGGTGGTTTTGGTCTGTGTCTGCACAGCCTGTGTGACGTCTCCAGGCTGGGGCTGTGCAGAACACGCTGAGGCAGCGGGTGAGGGCTGCTGTTTGTTCCGCCGCGAGCTACGCTTCCGTCTGCCAGTCTGAACCGGGAACGTCGCAGCGGCAGAAGGGGAAGAGCAAGCTAGTGGCGGTGCTGTGGGTGGCGATCGCCGAGGCTTGTTTCTCCAGCCGGGCCCTCCCAGGGCCAGGCGCGTGCCGACGTACGGAGACTGGCATTCAGGGATAAGCCAGGGCTTCCACCGCATCTGTTCGTGCAGGTAATACTCCGTTACCTCTTGTCGTTCGCAGCGATCATAGTCCGCGGGGTCCATTTCCGGGTTCGGGTCCTACTGTCACGGCTGGTGCTGGGAGGGCAGGGAGGACCCCAAAGCAGGACGCAAGCAGGTGCGGACGTGTTGCTTTAACTCTTTATTTAACCGGCTGGCCAGGGCCAGCTACACAAGACAAAACTCCAAAACTCGAAACAACTAGAAAACTCAAAACTAAACACTAGCCGACATCACACAGATGAAAAGACAACAAGGACCCGAACAAAGAACAAAGGAAAATCAAGGGCTTAAATACACGAGGGGACTGATGAGGGAATAGAACACAGGAGGGAACACAGGTGAACCAAATTAACCTAAATTCACAAGGGGAAGTAAACTAAACACAAAACACAGGGAACACAAGACTGTCAAAAGAAAACAGGAAGTGGCACAGGGGAACAGAGACGCAGACTTGACACCAGACAAGGACGCAGACCTGAACACAAAGCAAGACACTGGGCCACCGGCCCAGAACCGTGACACTAGCGTTAAATGATCTGTTGTACAGAATAATTGAAACTCGTGATTTGTCTAACACAGTTGAAAATGTGGCACAGTCAGAGGACACTGTTGTTGTTAGTGTACCAGCTAAGACAGTAGAGTGCACTGCACTTACACATGCTGCCTCCCGCCAGTTGCCACCAGCTGTGGATGCTCAACAGCACGCTGACTTTAGTGCACAGCCCACAACACCAGTCAAAGCTTAACCCAGACTAGAATCACACATGGTGAGCTGGTTAAGCCACCACAGCAATTTAGAACTTTGAGTAATCCACAACCTAGAGTGGTGCACAGTACACATGACACAGCATCATGTGCTACATCATGTCAGAATCAGAATCGGAAGAATTTATTGTCATTATATGTGAAACATACAATGAAATTACATTCCAGAACACCCATCCAAGAAAAGACAATCAATCAATCAATCTTTGTTCCAGACATAAAGATGGTCCATATGTAGTAAAGTAAAATGAAAGAGATAAAACACATACAAAAAGATAAATAAGATAACAGGTTCTAAAAGAGAAACAAAACAAAAAAACAGCACGATATTGTTTACTGACTCACAAATAAATGATGACGCCAGTGATTCCACAATCTCGAGGTAAATCTGACTGTACTCAGTGCATTATGCACTGCATGACAGATAATCTACACATACACCTGTACATAAGGTTTCTGAGCACAGCAGGACATGTGGGTACGGCAACATTTAGAAAAATATGGCTAACACTACTCCATCTAGGTAGTTTGAGTAGTAGCCTCATAGCGTCATTGTATGCTACATAAAGTTTCGCATGCTGCCTCTTTTGTATTGTCCCCACAAATGGGCAGTGTACATTGGAGTACAAAAGTCTTTAAAAAGAGCTATTTTAACAGAGGGTGAGCACATACCAAATTTTCTGATCAGCATATTAGATCGTGCATACATCATACAATACTGCCTGTAAATATCACAAACATCAGACAGGTCATCTTTTATGTAATGCCCCGAGTATTTAACTGCATTACATATGTTAAGAACAGCGCCAGACAGTTATCAGATGCTTATCTGCCTTACTTCTAACAATCATAATGTTGCTCTTCTTGGCCATTATACTTTATATCAAAGTCATAACCATATTGAGAGCATACCCTTAATAATTGCTGAAGGCCAGCACCATATGGACATAGGACCACCAAGTCATCTGCATACATCAGGTGGTTAATTATGTGGTCACCAACCATACAGCCTGTTGTACAACAATTTAAAAGCTTTGACAGTTCATCCAAATAGATGTTAAAGAGGTAAGGGAACAGTATACTTCCCTGCCTAACTCTGTTGCAAACATTAAATGCATCAGACGCAGTATTACCCCATTTCACATAAATTAACTGATGCCCATACCAATAAACAAGGATTCTAATTAGATATTTTGGTACTCCTCTGTAAACAAATCAAGCGAACAAGGGAGATAAGTGTCTGCGGCCTTGCGGCCATCAAAGGTGCTGCCGTTTAAAAAAGATGGAAACATAGCAACACAATGGGGTAAGTGAAGAGAAAAAAAGCATCTCATACTTTGCCCTGCATAACAGGGCACAATATGAGGTTGGAAAAACCTCTGAAAAGCATAGTGTGAGCACATATACTGCGCTAGGGTGGGGATTTTTGAACACCAACTATACAAAAGATGTTACGGATTCTGCATTGTGGGAAACCTTTAAAGTTGTGATTAGAGGTCATATTATTTCCTTTGAGAACTCCTTGAAAAATAAAAGGCAGAAGCATCTCACAGAAACTGAGACTGAACTAGCACGCCTAGAACTTAATTATAAGCTCTTCTTTCAATCCCTCAATTTTACAAAGCATTTTGGGATTGAAGTATGAATACAACACTATCTTGTCTGGGCAGGTGCTCGATCAGCTATTCAAAATTAGGCAGAAGAATTTTGAGCTAGGTGATAAGCCCCATAGATTACTAGCTCGCCAGTTGCAGGAGTTACAGGCTAATAGGGCAATACATAGGGTAAAGTCCAAGGTGTGGGAAATTATAACTGATCCAAGAAGCATAAATAATTCCTTTAAGGAATATTATGAACAGCTCTACACATCTAAAGCAAAAGGAGATGTTTTAAACTGGTTAAAAGACCTAAACCTCCCAAAGATGAGTGACATGGCACGAGAAGCTCTTAATGCAGATATTACTTTGGAGGAGATCTTGGAGGTAATTAAATCATCTCCTAATGCTAAAGCACTGGGTCCAGTTGGCTTTGGAATGGAGCTCTATAAAAGATATGCCAAGAAGATTGCTACTCTCCTCCTGAGGATGTTTGTTCATTCTCTGGATAGTGGGAAATTTCCCTATACTATGTATGATGCTAATATAATATTATTGCATAAGGAGGGTAGAGAGGTGACAGAGTTATCATCATATCGCCCCATTTCATTATTAAATTCAGACATGAAAATATTTGCTAAAGTATTAGCAAATAGGCTAATTAAACACATCTGCTCTATTGTGCGCCTGGACCAAACTGACTTTGTCCCAAACAGGTTTTCCTTTTTTAACATAAGACGTTTAATGAATATTATATACCATAAATATGACTGTGGGAGGAAGGTAGCTTCTCTCTGTTTAGATGCAGAAAAGCATTTGACCAGTTGGAATGGTCTTATATTCTGTCAGTACTTGAGGAATTTGGGTTCGGCAGCAAATTTGTGTCTTGGATTAAGACAGTGTATGCCCAACCTGCAGCTTGTGTCCTTACTAATCAAGAGAGATCTGGACCCTTTTCACTACACCGGTGTACACGTCAGGGTTGTCCCCTTAGTCTGCTACTTTTCATGGTTGCTATTGAGCCCCTCGCCATTAGTATTAGGGAAAATCCCTCAATTAATCATTACATTTCATTATATGCGGATGATATTGTTATTTTCTTATCTCACCCTGAGCAGTCAGTGCCTGTCCTCTTAGTCTTACAGTTCATACTCTTACAGTCATTTGGTGAGGTTTCAGGTTATACTATTAATCGGCAGAAGAGTGAATTTGTCATTTGGTGCAAACCTCACTTCTGAATTTCTTGATAATCTGCCATTCAAGATAACTGACAAACTGAATTATCTTGGAGTCATACTGCCAAAAGACCCCAAACTAATTTTTAAATTGAATTTTTTAGTAAAAGTGGACAATCTTAGGAAGGATATTGAAAAATGGAGGACACTCCCACTTTCAATGATGGGCCGTATAAACGCTATTAAAATGATCTCCTTGCCTAAATTTTTATATCTTTTTCAGTGTTTGCCAATTTTTTTTAACAAAGGCCTTCTTTTAACTGTTGGACTCAATAATCCTTCCCTTTGTTTGGGGCTTTAAAGCCCATCAAATAGCAAGAATTCATTTACATAAACCAAGGGAGATGGGTGGACTGGGTTTACCATGCTTTCAACACTATTATTGGGCAGCAAATGTAAGAGCCCTGGTCTACTGGCAGGAAGGTTACGCCCAGGAGGTTTTTGCAAATACTCCCCCTTGGGTCGCCATTGAAAAGAGCACTGTTGAGAATAGTTCACTCCCAGCTCTTATTTTTGCAGCTCCAACATCTTCCACAAACACTGGAATAAACAGCATGATTGTTTAAAATTGTTTGAAATTATGGAAGCAAATCAAAGTACATTGTAGGCTACCAGAGAGGACAGTTTATGCCCCAGTTTACTGTAATCATGCCTTTGCTCCATCACTATCAGATACAGGGGTTGGACAATGAAATTGAAACGCCTGGTTTTAGACCACAATAATTTATTAGTATGGTGTAGGGCCTCCTTTTGCGGCCAATACAGCATCAGTTCATCTTGGGAATGTAATATACAACTCCGGCACAGTGGTCAGAGGGATTTTAAGCCATTCTTCTTGCAGGATAGTGGCCAGGTCATGACGTGATGCTCGTGGAGGAAAACGTTTCCTGACTTGCTCCTCCAAAACACCCCAAAGTGGCTCAATAATATTTAGATCTGGTGACTGTGCAGGCCATGGGAGATGTTGAACTTCACTTTCATGTTCATCAAACCAATCTTTCACCAGTCTTGCTGTGTGTATTGGTGCATTGTCATCCTGATACACAGCACTGCCTTCAGGATACAATGTTTGAACCATGGTCCTCCAGAATGGTTTGGTAGTCCTTGGCAGTGACGCGCCCATCTAGCACAAGTATTGGGCCAAGGAAATGCCATGATATGGCAGCCCAAACCATCACTGATCCAAATTCCTTGCTTCACTCTGGGCATGCAACAGTCTGGGTGGTACGCTTCTTTGGGGCTTCTCCACACTAACTCTCCCGGATGTGGGGAAAACAGTAAAGGTGGACTCATCAGAGAACAATACATGTTTCACATTGTCCACAGCCCAAGATTTGCGCTCCCTGCACCATTGAAACCGACGTTTAGCATTGGCACAAGTGACCAAAGGTTTGGCTATAGCAGCCCGGCCGTGTATATTGACCCTGTGGAGCTCCCGACGGACAGTTTTGGTGGAAACAGGAGATTTGAGGTGCACATTTAATTCTGCCGTGATTTGGGCAGCCGTGGTTTTATGTTTTTTGGATACAATCCAGGTTAGCACCCAGAACATCCCTTTCAGACAGCTTCCTCTTGCGTCCACAGTTAATCCTGTTGGATGTGGTTGGTCCTTCTTGGTGGTATGCTGACATTACCCTGGATACCGTGGCTCTTGATACATCACAAAGACTTGCTGTCTTTGTCACAGATGCACCAGCAAGACGTGCACCAACAATTTGTCTTCTTTTGAACTCTGGTATGTCACCCATAATGTTGTGTGCATTGCAATATTCTGAGCAAAACTGTGCTCTTACCCTGCTAATTGAACCTTCACACTCTGCTCTTACTGGTGCAATGTGCAATTAATGAAGACTGGCCACCAGGCTGGTCCAATTTAGCCATGAAACCTCCCACACTAAAATGACAGGTGTTTCAGTTTCATTGTCCAACCCCTTTACATCATTTAGGGGTTGGAGACTAAAAGGTATAATTACATTGAAAAACTTGTATATCAATAAAAAAATTCATATCATTTGCAATGTTAAGGGACTTTTTTCATCTTCCAGATGCTGTTTTTGTTTACATATTTACAAATTAGAAATTATGTCCGTCTAAACATTCCAAATTTTGTCTCTCTCCCAGATGAAGTGAGGATATGCAAGTTAATGCTGGAGCCTCCAAATTCTAAAAAATTTATTTCAAACTTTGTTGACATCTTTACCGAGCAAATGAACTTTGCCACCAACTCACTGAGAGTTGCATGGGAGGAGGATCTAGGCGTGCAGATTGACAAGGAGGTTTGGGAGGAGGGTCATGTTCTATTAATGTGAAACATCAGCTGATTCAGTTTAAGGTGTTCCACAGACTTCATTACTCAAAAACTAAATTGCATAAAATATATCCTTTAGTTTCCTCACTTTGTGATAAATGTAAGTTGGCGGATGGCTCCTTGTCATGTTTGTTCTGGTCATGCCCTAAGCTCTACCAGTACTGGTGTGACACCTTCAACTGGCTTTCAGAAGCACATAAGTGTGTGTTGGTTCCAGACCCCCAGATTGCATTATTTGGATATTCTTCTTCACTAATGACCCATAGTACCTCTGTGCAAAAACTGTGGCATATGGAATGGTAATAGCCAAGAAAGTAATTTTAAAATTGTGGAAATCGGATAGAGTTCGTCAATTTAAAATGTGGCTAACTGAACTTTCAGAGATACTTCATAAGGAAAAACTGTGGTATGATATTCTGCGATCCACTAACAAATTCTGTAATGTTTGGCAGCAATTTATTGATCATCTTAATAAGTATAAGGTAGATCCAAATGCATAGCCAGTTTCTTAGTATGCTGCCCATGTTTTGTTTTTTTTTTGTTTTAGGTAGATACCACCATCATATAGTACAAATGGAAATGTGAGTAGTGTTGAGTTGTGACTGGTTATGTAGTTATCTCCTGACATGTTTGTTAGTGTTTTTGCTGTTTGTTTGTTTTTTGTTTTTGTGTTTGCTTATTTTGTTGGTTTGTTTTATTGAAGGTTAAATATGTTGTTACTGTTTTAATATGTATGATCTTTGTATATATCCTTTTTTCCCTCTTTTTTTTTCTTTCCCTTGAAAAATTAAATAAAAATAAATTTAAAAAAATATGTCTCGGTAATGTTGCAGTATCATGGGTCGTATGCCCCGAGTGTTGTATTGCAGGAGTGTCACTGTAGGTTAATTCGCTTTACATTATGGATATTTGTTATGTGAATGCGTTTTTTTTTCATGTTTATATATGCATATGTGAATTGTAAGAACACTGGAATTGAAAGAGTAATGCACACATGAATGTTATTAATGTTTATTGAAAGCTGAATAAGATGCAATCTGTAAGGCAAACGGAGCGCACTGCATTTTCATTGCTCCTGAACCTTACCTGTGTTTGCAGGGATTTCATTTTTGTTATGGTGGCACCATCCCTGGGGCCCGTAACACAGCACTGGGAAACTCCTCTTCTCTCGTACCAAGAGTACAATCAGAAGATCACCACCAATTTCATATGTCTGTGCAACAAATAGAAAAAGACAAAAAAAAACAAAAAACTTTTATATTTAGAGATAATTCTGACTTTCAATTCAATTTTATTTATATAGCACCAAATCACAAAAGTCACCTCAAGGCGCATTATATTGTAAGGTAAAAGAACCTACAACAGTCAAAATTACCCCTATGAGCAAGCATTTGCTGACGGTGAGAAGGGAAAACTCCCTTTTAACAGGAAGAAACCTCCAGCAAAACCAGGCTCAGGGAGGGGCAGTCATGACTGGTTGGGTCTGAGGGGAGAGAGACAGGACAAAAGACATGCTGTGGAAGAGAGTCAGAGATTAATAACAACTCATGATTAAATGCAGAATGGTGTAAAAACAGAGTGAAAAGAGGTGACTGAAAAAGAAATACTCAGCGCAACATGGGAACCCCCTAGCAGCCTAGGTCTGTAGCAGCATAACTAAGGGATGGTTCAGGGTCACCTGGTCCAATTAGAATTCAGTTAGTGATGAACAGTAAAATGTACTAGTTTTACAGAGGGCTTTTTTTTATATAGAGAGCAACAAACTCTTTTTCCAGGCTAAACAAAGACCTTCTAAATTAGTGAGACACCATTTCCTCTCCAGCTTATGAGTTATCTCCTTTAAGCTGCGCATTTGAGAGTTATACCACGGAGTCAGGCACTTCTGATTTGAGGCTTTTTTCAGAGGAGCCACAGTATCCAGAGTCGTATGCAGTGAGGATGTAAAACTATTGACGAGATAATCTACCTCTCTGGGAGCAGACTTTAGGCAACTACTCTGCTACCTCTGCTTGGCACATGGCATTGAAGAGCATGATAATGGAGGAAATTGTATCTTTAAACTTAGTTACAGCACTTTCACAAAGACTTCTACTGTAATAAAACTTATCCCCCACTGCTGTGTAAATGTTAATGTTAATAAGAAATGATCAGACAGGAGGGGGCTTTCAGGAAATATTGTTAAGTCTTCAGTTTCTATGCCATATGTCAGGACAAGATCCAGAGTATGATTAAAGTGGTGGGTGGGCTCATTTACATTTCGAGAGAAGTCAGCTGAATCTAATAGATTAAATGCAGTGTCGAGGCTGTCATTTTCAGCATCTACATGGATGTTAAAAATCACCCACTATAATTTTATCTGAACTGAGCACTAAATCACATAAAAAGTCAGAGAAATCAAACTCTGAGTAAGGACCAGGTAGATGATAGATAATAATAAAACAGGTTGTTGAATTTTCCAATTAGGGTTGACAAGGCTAAGAATCAGAGTTTCAAAGTAATTAAAACTGTTGGGGTCAATAAATAAATAATAAACTGGAGTGGAAGGTTGCTGCCACTCCTCCTCATAAACCCGTTCTTCAAGGATTCTGACAGTTAGTTTAAATGAATCAACACCCCCAAGTCACACTAATAGATTCATCCTACTGTAACCAGGCTTCTCTTAGGCAGAATAAATCAATGTTGATCAATTATTAAATCATTTACCAACTTTCTAGCGGACTACTGAACTATTTCACCATTATATCTGCATTCAAATTCAGGCACCAAGCTGTATACATTGTGTAATTCGGCAGACAGCAAATGCAGGTGCATACTTCCCCGTATCTCTATACATACATCTATACAGCCCTATTAAAGTTGTGTTTCAGGGCATATAGTCAAGAGTCACTTGCACTCTCTCCGGAGGTTATTTTCCACAGAGTGCATGAAGCCTGTAAACGTGTCGTGTGAACAGCAGGAGATAACTGCTGTGCCTTCTTGGTTTTCAAGCCTCTGAAGCCTACCTTTGATTTTCCTCTGCTCTCAGCTTTGCATTGATACCATCTGGCAGGAATGGAGAGCTAGTGAGCAGAAGGAAGAGGAGAGGAGGGGAATCAGGGAGCACTCTGCTGTCTGATTAATCATGCTAATCAGTGATGAGGGGTTAGAAGTCCATTAACCTGTTCGGAAACACCGCAGACTGCCATGGATCTGAGGGTGTAGACCCCAGTGGAGCAGAAGCCACAGATGGAGAAGGCAAAAAAAAAAAGATCCAGAGCCACACAGCAGCAGACTCAAGAGTGAAACACCTGTATTGACAATGGGATGAGGAGTGTTGACAAAATATGGATTCCGCTGTCATCCTATGCATCACAAATACCCCCTCAGCCCGCCCACCTATCCCAAGACTGTTAGCCAGTCAGTCTCTGAAGGGTCAACCGTGTCTACAAAACAGAACTGCAAGGAAACAAGGATAAAAAGGATAATTCCATGCCTGGCCAACATGTGGGCTAATGTTACTAAAATAGCAGCTGAGGTGGTTGGTGTTTTCATTTAAATCATAATGAGCTGTGGAGATTACAGAGTCGGCCCACTTTAATAGCGGTTTTGACTTTTCTCCTAGTCAGAGGCTTTATTTCTCTGTTGCAGCCAGAGGCATCAAGAAAACAAACAGCAATATTTCAACATACAGACATAATTGCTTCCACTACATCTCTGTAAATAAAAATAATGATTTTTGTCCTTTATTAATAACAAAACCAGGTCTGTTAACATCTAGAGATTATTGTCTAGGTCAGGGGAATTTTTTTTTTCCCCCGAAGCCCGTTTGTTGCCACTGTCATTCAAGCCAGCCAGGAAATTGCAGTTGAAAGGAAATTAGCTTCCAGTCATGTAAAGTTTTTGTCACAGGTATCAGTTCACAGGGAAACAGGTGCTGTTCTCATATTTCAGTTTGATTCTTTTGACAACATGAGGATGTTGTTTTTGTGACTACTACCAATTATAAAAACACACAAAAGCAGTCCCACCAATCGTACAGTGGGGGAGTTTTGCCTTCACACTGCCAGAGAGTTCTTTCATCAGGGGATATGCCATGGATTTTGTGTGTGTGTGGGGGGGGGGGGCTGGATAAAAACCTTGGAAGTGTAAAAGAGGGCTGAAAAAAGAAGCTAATGCAACATTTATTCAGATATCCCTCGAGTCACAAAATGTGGATTAAAAAGAAAACCCACCACCAAATACAATGTTAGCATTATCCTGGAAATTTTTAGAAAACTCAGTATTTGTGAACAAAACTCTCCTGCAGTCAGGACCCAGATTATTACGTTTTCTCAAGTCTGAAGCCTTTAAGCAATAAAAACTATCCAGCTTCTCTTGTTGGCATCAAGGACCATGAAGCACCTCTGCCTTTGGCTCTGCTGATTCCAGCTTTAAAAGATTTTATTTGTTTGTGCTCACAGATTCAAACGGTACAGGAAACTGGAGAGGAAGGTCACACACTGTAAACGCAGACTGCTGACCAGTATTCTGTGGGGACACAAATTCAGACATTTGAGCCAGTCTTTCCCTCCGTCTGTCTTTATTTCACTTAGTGTCTGCGGGCGGGTGTAGCGACATGCATAGCCTGTAAATATCTGCTCCACATATGATGAATTTTTCAGGCGGGATGAGCAGTTTTGAAAATAAATCACTCCAGTATGAGCAGTTACTGAGTGAACAGCCATTGCTGTTTTTACCCATAATGTCAACATCAGCTGCCTGAGCCTGCTCTGCATTTATGCCCCTGAAGTATAAACAGATCATTATTCTGCAGGATGGCTTCAATCAAGTGACTTTATAATGTACAGTGCCATGGAAAAGTATTTGCTCCCTTCTTGATTTCTTAATTTTCAGCATATTTGTCACACTTAAATGTTTCAGATCAGCAAACAAACTTTTATACTAGACAAACGCCACCCAAGTTAATTTAAAAATTCTGTAAAAACTTATTTCTGTGTGATTGATTATGATTTTATTTCTGTGCTCAATGCTCCACTATCCCTACAAGCTATCCCATTATCTAAAGCATGTAGCATGGGGATGTATATATATATATATATATATATATACACACACATATACAAATATATATATACACAAATATATATATATATATATATACACATATATATATATATATATATATATATATATATATATATATATATATATATATATATACACACATATATATATATATACACATATATATATATATATATATATATATATATATATATATATATATATATATATATATAGAGCTTTGCAGTCTTAAACTGTTATGTTAGGGAACTTAATCACTTAGGTTTTATTTTATTTTATGATTAGGTTTAACAAAAAGAGGAAAGGTAAAATATAAAACATATTAATGTTTGGTGCAAGACTTGCCATTTTTCCAGCACCAAGACAAGTAATCATAATAAAAAGATGCATTATGTATTCTGTTCTTTGTAAACAGCTGACATTTAAAATCTGCACACAATTATTTATTCATCCCGATGGGGAAATTTGTCCTCTTGCATTTGAACCCATCCCAACTATTTAGAAGCAGTGTGAGGCCACAGTACAGCACCAGGGGAACAACTCTAGTTCTGAGTGCTTTGGTCAAGGGTATCTTTAGTAGTATTTTTTTGTACCTTCAGTCGCATTTTTTTAAATTATTTTTTAAATGGGAAACAGGGTGAATACAAAGTGCCAGGGTTAAGACTTCAAACCAGGACCTCAGGGGACACTTAGATTTAAATTTAGATTCGGTTTAGTTCTCTCAAGCAGAGCTAAACCTCATTTCAATGAATACACAGGTTTTGTTTTGTTTGTATAGCGTGTGCTTCAGTTTTGTAAATTCAGAGATTTCCCATAGCTGTGCCATTGAGATCCTATCACTAAGCTTTGGAAGTACGCTTTCCACTTCTGTTCTTTTGATAAGAAACTAAACATCTCACAATGAAAACAGTCTTTACATTGGTGCAGATGAAGAGAGGCTTTCCAGTGACTCATTTGTGCACGCTATGAATAGAATACCCTGTCTGTGAACCTACCGCAGTAAAGATCTGTTTCTAGATGTAACAAAAGCCTCACAGTACAAAAAATACATTAATTAAAGGGAATAAAGATCCCCCTCCTGGTCAATTCTATTGTGTAGACTAATCACTTAGTCCAGCAGAACAAGTTATTTAGAACAGACTTCTTATCTTATCTCTGCAGATCTGAGGAAATCCCAGACCACTGTATCTGATTCTTTCCAAACACTGACCTCCCTTGTGGCTGTGCTGGATACTTTGATCTGAAATAATGGCCAACTTTAATTTGTTTTCTTTTATTTTTTCAGTGTTTTAATCACCCAGTGTTTCCTATTTGTGTGCATGTCCATTTTACAACCAAGTACATACTGCATGCATTTCATGCATTCTCTCAATTTTCTAGTCCCTTATATTAATTCCTCAGTGGTGGTCCACAAAGTCCAAAGTAAATATAACATACCACACCAAGGGAGTGCTTAAAGGCAGCTCAGCAGTTCTTAAATAAGAAAAACCTGTAACAAACCCAGCATAGTCAATTTATCACTCAGTACAATGTTTCTGGTCCAGCCTCGATAGGATGCAGGCCAGGAAATCTGGGCTCGGACGAAGGCTGCTGAACATCGGATCTGTTATTTATCACCATAACCATAAAACATGGAAGCAGATCAGGAAGAAAAAGGGAGGAGGGAGGATGGGAGTAGTCTTGTTAGGAAGAAGCCCATATCTCCATAGGAGTGATTGATGGGGTTGAGAAATTGGTCCTGTCATGGTGCAATTACACCAGTCCGGCAGGATGTGCTTGAAGGACATAGCTGGAGAGTACAGACTGTGAGGATGAAGTGATTCATGCTAAAGGGAAAAGTGGCTAAACAAATGATGTTACGGTCTTGACCTTGTAGAAGCGACACAATATCATCCCTCTTGTTAATTTTAAATGATTCCCTGTCTTGGAGGTTCTTTCATACTGCAGAATTGTTCATAGATGGCCATGTGTGATGATTCTAGAAAGGCTTATGCTGGTTAGCTTAGGCCTTCCAACCTGAATGATTTTTTTTCCCCTAGCATCATCAGCTGGTGTGTAGCTCTAATATACAGGAGGTGAAAAGCTAATCTATATTCATTAGAAGGGTTTTTAAGCACTGTGGAGCTCCGTCTTTAACATCAGTTCCCCTTTCCTTCTGTTTAGCAGTGCTGGTGCACATATGCACAACTTGTATTCTGTCTTCGGTTTCACACTATCCTCACCAATCAGGTAACGGACTTAATTTGTTGGTTAGCAAAGTCCTATTGTGAAGTTTACCGTTGCCATGTTGCTGTTTTGAATAGAGAAGCAGGAGGTGAATCTGACATTTGTCAATCACAAAGTGTTAGTGAATAATCCTCCTGACACCAATATTGGTTACAATTTTTTAAAAATTATCTTGATCTTTTATTCATTAACAAACACATAATTTAGCCCAAAGATTTTAATGTGACTAACTACAGCTATTCTAACTGAACAACTCAAGAATCATCACCTGCACCAAATCCACCAGTCATTTTACACCTTCACTGGCTCCCCATTCACCAGCGCATCCAATACAAGATTCTGCTCCTCACTTTCAAAGCTCTCCATGACTTGGCACCCCCATATCTCTCAGGGCTCCAGCATCCTAACACCCCTTTCCATGCTCCATGCTTCCCCTCAGCTGCTCTCCTGACTGCTGCTCCTTTCAGCCTAAAGACCATGAGTGCCAGAGCCTTCAGCTGCACTGAGATTTGTCTTTGTCTTCTTGCTGCCACTTCAGCTCCATCAGTTAGACTCTATGACACAGTTTAAATACAGCATAAAAGCCACCTGTTCACATCAGTATGTCAACTAGAACTATTATGTTTTTATTTATTCACAAATTCCAGGATTTTAAAACTCTTAATATTGTTCTTGTTGTTATTTCATGTTGGAAGATGACCTTGAGTGTTTTGAAAGGCACCAATATTATTATTATTATTATTATTATTAAACTCTAGCTGCACTTCTACTGCACAATGACACTCATTAGCCATTTATTTAATATCTTATGTAATGTGGTGATAGCTATTGAATATATCGATTCGGTATTTCTCTAAATGAAGCAACAAAACTAAAACTTTTACTTTTTCTTCTGAAATCTGTATAATTTTCCAATGTATCACTTAGCTGTATAAACTACACTGCAAAGAGTTTATGAAGTGTTTCAGCAGGGTTTAGCATATTAGGATGCCAAAACTTTGCAAATTACCATTAAAATAAAGTTGAAGTTGATAGTGATGCCTTGGGTTATGCAGATATTATATTTGGTCACAGAAAGGTCCATTAAAAAAAAAAAAAAAAAAAAGAGGCCAGATCATGATGTTAGATGAGAAGGCAAAGGAAGAATGCTAGGAGTTCAACACATGAAATATTCACATGGAATATGAAACAGCTGCTAAGGTACTTCACTCAAGTTATGAAGAAGCCAGTCAATAAAGAAAGGCACCCCCAGAACCCCCACTGCAGCTACTAAAGTGCAACTATATTTGCTATATGTCAGTGTTTCAACTTCAGGGTACAATTAATATAGTCGATCAAAAATAAAAGTAAATGTTTTCATCTGCATCTCTCTGCAGTCTCATATTTTGGAAAGCTTTTACTCTTTGGCTGTGTCAATGTTTACACTAGTTTGGGCTCAAAGAATTGCAAATAATAATACCGTCATGAAATGCAACATAAAAGCCTTCATGATGTGATTAGGCCGAACTGAATCACACTGCGTAGGCTATATGAGTTGGCAAGAGGGAGAAGTATTATCTGTAATCTCGTGCTTTCATTGCTTGCCTAGTGGCTTGCAACTTTCCCAATACTCTGTAAACTCACTGTTGATCTTATCAGCAGTGGCCAAAGAGACAGCTAGCCCTGCTGACTTTGAAAAAGCACACTCAGCGGTTCTGCATGGATAACAGTGTGGCAAGTGACTGTGAGATGATCAGTTCCTCAAGTGATTTGGGGAGTTTGTGGTGGATTTACAATACCTCGACTTACTTTCAAATCTGCTCAATACTTGGCATTTCTCACTCTGCCTCTTCTGTCTTTTCTTTTTCCAATTCCCTCTCCTCAAGCTTTACTTGTTCTCTCATGCAAGCCAAAGTTCTTGTTTAAACAAGCAGATTTGGTGTCAGGATCAGCATCTGTGTCCTGTCTCAGGTGGCCTCTATTCTAGCTAATCTTTGTCAGTAGAAGAAGGATAAATAAGTAAATGAAAATTGATAAATATCCAAAGCCCTAATCTAATAAACTTTGAAAGTGCAGCAATGTTTCAGTGCACATCATCTTTTGTCAGTGGTGCCACATCAGTGACATCCTAGAAGATTAGCTAAATTGATTTGGGCATGAGGGAAACACAAATTTGATGAAGCATTGAATTTGTTGTGCATTCGGATACACTCCAACAAAGCAATCAAAACTTCAGCAGAACCAACACACTACCATCCATTCACTCTCACACTCACACCTATGGGCCTATAGGATCACCAAATAACCTAAACCCATGCAAGTCTTTGGACTGTGGGAGAAAGCCCTAGTACCTGGAGAGAACCCATGCACACACAGGGAGAACATGTGAACTCCACACATAAAGGCTGCAGAATTTATTCAAAACGAGGACCTTCTTTCTGTGAGGAGACAGTGCTAGCCACTGCATCACCTTGCCGCCCAGCTCTTTAACATTAATAAAACTCCTGTTACTCCCTGGTTTGTCCCTGAGATATCCATTATTTTTTGTAGTTTCTAGTCTTATTTTCATCCTCTACCTTCTGTGCTTCCCTTGGTTTTCTGTGTTATTTGGCATTTCAATTACTCGCCCTGTGCCTGCATTTGGATCCTCTCTCCAGCGTCTCCATGATATGTTACGTTTAGGCAAGAAAAGCACTTGGATACATTTAAGCAAGTTAGAAAACATTTACTCAAGTTTAAAATGTTTATGGCATTACTATGTGCACTTACAGGTTGCTTTATTATAATCCTCATGACCTCATAGCCCTTCAGTTACTTGATTGTGTTTATTTTGTAATTGTTGGTTATTGCCTATTGCCGTTAGCTTTACTTCCTTCTGTTGGTTTGTTTCCATCCTTGTGTTAGTCTCACCAGCGCTTTATGGGTCACTTCCTGTGTCATTCTGAATTCTGTTTTCTTTTACACTTCACTTGCTTGTACTTCCAACCATTGTTTTATTTCCTGCAATTTTAGAGGCACCGGGTAAAGTTGCAGTGACAGTAAAGGAGAATCGTCCTCCCGAAAGGGGTCCCATCTGACTCCGGTTGCAAGTGTCGATAGTCTATTTAAAGAAACCTAATGACAACAACAAAATTCACAAAATGAAAATGAAACGGAAAGAAAAAAGAAATTAATTTTAATTCTAAATGAATAAATGCTGCTAGTCTATCCTTAACTAAGTAGGAGAGACTCTTGAACAACCCAACTTCCACTAGCATCACATGATTTCTTTAGTTTACCTTGCTGTTTAACGTTAGTTAAGTTAGCATAGCAGTCTAGTGTGTCCTATGGCATGAGTCCATGTAGCTGGTAGTCAGAGTCGTGACTTACTGTATGAGCATAGCTAGCAGGCTGAAGGAGTGTAGGAGTTCATAGTTACAGTTTTAACACTTCATAACCAGCCAGTTGGGCCTCAGGCATCGACTCCGCCATTTCTAGATTCTAGATGTTTTTTCTGTCATTTTATGGGACACCAGTAATGGAGTTAATTGGAGGGGGAAATCAGCTAACTTGGACCATACTGTTTTGATTTGGGGTTTTTTTGGTCATTAAATTCATTAAAGCTCTGTCTGAATGTCTACAGTAACTGAATTAACATAATGTTGATGAAAGCTGGTTGGAGGACACCCCTGTGATTTTTTTTTTGCCTCTGGCCCCTACAGACTCTAGAATCACCGCCGACTATTCCTCCACTTTTTTACTTGGTGCATGTTCTCCCCGTGTCTGCGTGGGTTTCCTCCGAGTTCTCCGGTTTCCTCCCACAGTCCAAAGACATGCACTTATTGGGGTTGGGTTAATTGGTGATTCTAAATTGCCCATAGGTGTTATTGTGAGCGTGAATGGTTGTCTGTCTCTCTGTGTTAGTCCTGCGACAGGCTGGCAACGTCTGCAGGGTGCAGCTTGCCTCTCACTCTAGGACAGATGGGATAGGCTCCAGCCCCCCTACGACCCTGATCAGGATAAGTAGCAGAGAATGAATGAATGGATGGATGGATGGATGGATGGACGGTGAAATTATTTTGTACTCTATTTTGTACCATTTTTAGTATTCCTTGTGTTGCTTCCTTGCTTTCCTCTTGTGTTGGCTTCTTTCTGTTTGAACTTCTTGATTGTTTCTTGGACTTTGCCTTTTGCCTGATCCTCGTTTGAATTGGTGTGCCTCTGCTTGCCTTCTTGTGTATGATTTCTGCCTTTTTCCTGGATTCAACTTTTGGACATTTATTCTGTATTCTGGTTTCCTGCATTACTCCCATGATTCTTATACCTCAACTACTGGTCATGTAGGCCACCGTTCCCAACCAATCCATTCTGTAGTTTTCCTAGGTGGGCACAGAGTTTAAGCAATTACTCTTATGGAACAGGAATACAAAAGTTCTCCAGTGCATATTTTAAAATGTTTAACACGTTTTTCAATATAGATTTCAATGGTACTTTCCCTCCAGTTTGTTAATCATAATAGGCCATTTAATGAGGTAGTTATTGCTTGCTGTCTAGGAATCACTGAAACCTTGCACAACATTTAATAAATAGCAGACTACCAACTGAAGAAACTGCTGTACTACAAGTGTTTCAAGTCATCCTCAAATAGGAGGAACATTACTATGCAAATGGAAAAAATGGATCTAGTGTGGGTTTTTGCTCCTACATGAAAATGTACAATAATTTGCATGAGTAATGCCCTTGACAGCTTCCTAAATGAGACACAAAATGGTGTTCTGTTTAACACGGTGCATATCCTGTAGTATTTTAATGTACATTATGCTTGATTTATGGGAGGTTATCTTGACAAAATGAGGATTAATTAGAAATAATTCAAGTTAATTTAGTAAAAAAATAAACAAATAAATAAACACCACAGCAAAAAGATTTTCTTCAGGGAGTTCTTTTTACCAGCTGAGTTTGCTATTTGGCAAAATGTCTTTTTTTTTTTCCTGTCAGGATTGTCTACAAATGTAAATGAGAGCTTCCATGCATTGTAATTCTGGCAAAGCATAGAATAGGCCAACAAGTCACACGTATGAATTGTTTTAAGACAGCAGTCTGCGATGAAGGACAGTTACTGCTCTGCTGTATGGCTCAATAGATTTTGGCATTAATATGCAACACTCTTTTAACTTTCATTATTAACCTCTGGGCAAGACCAGTGTGCGGATGACACATAAGAAAGAAAAGAGACCCCATCACCCATGTTGAGCTTGAGTGAGAAAATTCAATAGTGAGCTTAGGAAATGAAAAGAGCAGTTTGATAAGAGAAATGACTAGAAATGATTATTTTTTTTCTATCCCTTATTGTGAGCTGTCTCTATGAAAGGCCACGAGTGTCTGTCATGAGTGATTCTGTTTTCATAGAGTGGTCTAATCCAGGCTCTCCATACTGTCAGGTCCACTGCCTCTCATTGTGCTCACCGCCTATCTGATTATCTGCAGCATTGCAAGTAGCCAGAATCACATTGCCTCATTGTTACGGGTATAATACATTTCGGCCAGATCTGAGCTTTTCAGAACCATGACGATGAACTACTTTGAATGAGTTCACCACCACATCCGTAGAGGACTGTAATGACATTCATAACCTTTCTCTGTCCCCTACAGCACCCACTCATCATATTTACCTTTGGGCTGTTAGTCTTAAAGGACCTTGGCTTTCTTGGTTGGTAGAAACTGTTGGTGTGGGCATTTTGGCATATACTATCTTAAAATCTGAAATGTGATACTACAATTATTGTGAAGATCTGATTTTTCTTAAAAAAAAAAAAAAAAAAAAAAGGAATGAAACAGTTGCTGAACACAGTTGCAGAAACACCATCTGCTGCTGTTTTTCCATGGCAAGTTGATTGACATTTAAGGGCTGTAATTACAAAGAGATGTGCTGTCTATGGTCGGCTGTGGACACTGATAGCTTTGCTAAGAGTAACACAAACGCCCTCAAATGCTTCAATCCTGAATTGCATTTGCTTTGTGTTGTAATTGTCTCGCAAAGAAATGAGAAGGTCAGAAAATGGCATGCATAAAATGTAACGTGTAACAAAGCACGCAAAATGTCTCTAAAAGGCGCTCGCTACAATTTAAAAGCCAGGTTTCACATTGGTTAATAATTCAGAGACAGTCACCTACCAGTAACGCAAAAAATCTGGAACTGCAACAGCATGTCAGCTATCCTCTCATCAAGAAGATACTGGAGATATTAAAAAAAGAAGAAAAAAAAAGTTACTGTATCCCAAGGGGAGTGGTCTCTTAAACAATGGACAGTTTTAGGCCAGTGACTCATGGGGCTGTTGATGGTCTGTTTAAAGTTGATAAATTAGTCGTGTTTTTATTGTTACTGCACTCACCTTTGATTGTGGATTGCAAGGTTGATGCATTTTTATGGCCGAGTGTTAAGTTTAGCCAGCAGTGAGCCATCATGGCTGAAGCTGGTGTGGAGATTAGAGACCTCTGGCCAGTCTTCATGCTCAGTGCCTGTTAATATTAAATCAAACAGTGTTCCTGGAGATGTTTGACGCATGAAACGCGGGCTTTGCAAATAAAGAATTGATTTGGCTGCTTTGCCATACTGTTCGCACAGCAGTATTTAAGAAGAAACTTTTTAGACAAAAACAAGTGCCTTTAAACTTTAATATCATCCAGTTTATATGATGGCCTACTTAATTCTAATGTTTTTGAGTGAACAGAAATGACGGTCACAGGGAATATCATACATATAAGGTCCCAGTTATGCAGACCTAGAGACCAGTTGGTGACCCCCTGACAACCTCTGGTTTTTAGGTAAAAATGTGTACTCCCAACTGGTTAAGTAGCGGTTGCTGACTATCGCTAAGTGAAATTGATCAAAAACAGAGCAGCGCATCAAAAACCTCTATATGATTGTAGACTGAAGCCCACATGAAATATACCAACTTACCATTTACTCCCCAAGCTCTGGTGAAACTTGAAGAGATGCAACAGAAACTGGAAAAAGAAGCATTTGCATTTCCACTACAACCAACACATTTCAAAAAGTGCAACATTTACTTTCCATGCAAACTAGACTTTGGCAACCTGCTAGCGACCAAAGGAATCACGAGGTTTTCGGTTCAGCACCATACACCTCTTTGCAATCAATTTTCATACTAACGACTGCCAGCAGCCTCCAGCAACCACTCATCAACTGGTTACAAAATACACAGTTTTCCCCAGTGACCTGTGGTTTCCAGATGGTGCCTACCAGCCTCCAGACCTGTGTGACTGGGGCCTAAAGAATAAGGGGCAGGGTCCCATATTACCCTTTGTCACAGTAATGTTTGGGGGTCACAAAATATACAGGAGTTCCTTCGAAGGAACTCAGGGAAAATAGGAGTCTTGGCAGGTTACCAGTCTTGTCACATCAAACTTTTTATCTCAGCGAATCACTTCCTGTATTTTTTCCCAGCATTTCTTTATGTGCAAATTGAAAATGTACAGAAAAACCACCTGGAGATGGCAACTTTCGGTTGTTTAGCGAGGTGACTGTTTACATCTTTACATGTCAGCGTGACAATATCACTCTTTTCTGGTGATCACTCAGAAATGTTAAAAACACTGTCTCTCATTTGTCACAAGTTATTGCTCACACCCAGAGTTTGGAGTTGTTCTCGTCACCATAACAACCTTGTTATTTAGCCTGATCAGCGCACAATAGGCTCTGCATCAATGGCAGCGAGAACATTAGCCTACTCCGCAATCAGCCCAATCACTGTGCAAGCCTCTTGTCAGGCTGCATGCACTGACAGGGCCTAAAGTACAATCAGATCCATCTCATGAATGAACAAACCCCGACGCTGACTGCCACATTTAATTTGATTGGGTAAACAGTGAATTAATGGGGGCTCACTGGGAGTTAGACTTGTTTGGAACGAATAAGCATTTGAAAATCTTGTGCAAAGTGTGTTATGAATGATACCTTTGCCCCTTAAAGGCAGTCATTAGAGCACTTAATCATAAATTATTGCTCCTTGGATACCTACTGTAGCAAGTCCTGCTGTGTTAGAACAAAATTTTCTCCCTGGTGCACCTCACAGCCGAGTATGCACTTTTCACAGTATCAGACCTACTTAAAGGACACTGTAACCATTTTACTTTCATCATTTGTCATGCCTAATTTCCCAGAATCTCTCTTCTGCAAGATTTCAAATTATGTAAATTGAAGTATTTATTTTGCACTCGTTTCATAATTGAGTGGCATCACAGGCTTGCCAGTGTGAAAAACAATCATTCAGCACCATTTTCAACACAGTTCCATAAACCTCTAATATGTGTAGTACAACATTTTAAAGGCGAGGAAAGCGTGTGGGCATAAATAAGGAAAGAAAAGTGATTTGAAATGGCCTTTTCATCAAAAAGACCAAAATCCCCCGTGTGTGCTTAAAGCCCACAGCTCAGATTTTGTCAAGAGTGGCTGCACCTTTGAAATCAAACTGATGATGTTGCATAATCTATTTTTCCCCTCAGGATGGGAAACATCAGCATCTCTCCCTAAATATGTATATTTCAAGATGTAATATGCTTAAGCAAGAAAAAGAGTGACATGGTAAGAATGTATTTCATCATGATTTCAAAAACTTTTAAAACATCGGTGGTTCCTACCAATTAACGGCCGTCACAGAAGTTGCACTTGGTTGTCAGGATGCGATGTGCATATTGCTGGGAAATAATTGTCTGGATTAACTGCAAAACTGTCAAATGTGTCTTTAAAAAAAAAAAAAGTTCATTCTCCACATCACCAAAATGTATGATTTTTTTTTCTATACACAATAAACATGCAGTACGGATCGGACTGTAGCAAAATTGGAGCAATATTTTTACAACCTGGATATTTTCTTAGTCTCCATACTTCGCTCTTTGATGTCACCTCAGTCTATCATGATAATTGCTGAGACTTCCTGCTTCCTGTTATGGTTGCTGCTGTGCTTCTGCGGTTGAATTCAAATTCTCTGAATCTTAATTAAAACTTCTTCAGTTTTTCCCTTTTGTGAGAGGAGCACCATGTTTGGCTGCATATTCATCATGCAGTGTATTGTGCCTGATTGATCAAATCAAAGAAGCTTCCTGTGCACTCCTCTCCAGAACTGCCTGATTGCTGGAGAGTCATTCAAATGCAGCAGCACAGATGAGTTTGTCTTTGTTGCCTTGCAGCTGCCTTCTGATGAAGAGTTTTGGTTAGGATATGTTCCTGTGGCACATTTCTGCTCATGTTTTAGCCCAGGGAAATATTACAGCATAAGTGAATTGTCAAAGTAACCTACAGCAACATTAAATGCTTTATTTTTGTCTCGCATTGATCATGATACTGCCTAGAGCACTATCTTAAAATAATAATGTACTTGTTTTATCAATACTGCTAATATACTGAAATCATGGTGAGTGTTTACTACAAATTCACATGTTAAATATAAAAACATCTCTAGTCAGGTGTCTTGATCGCTGCTCAGTCACTCTGGGAAGCACAAGTGTTTTGATTGCAATAAAAATAAATATATCCTTTCCTGCTTTTTCAAGGTGCTTGCATCTTCCTCACAAATAAACTGAATAAATTATTCATTGGGTTGTGCTCAGAAAATTAATGAGGCAGTGAAAAGGTGCAAAATAGTAATTAAGCACATTCCTAAAAAAAAATAAAATAAAATAAAAAAATCCCTCCTCCAAAAACTGTTGCTAAACTGAGCTCACTGCACCTGCACATATGGGTCATAACAAAGAGAGTGGCATTTCCAAACAGCTAAAGGTGCAGTGCTCTGGGCTGGTTTCCAAGGTAAAAACCACCCTGTTTGCTCATGATTTTCCAGGTTGACAGGCTCAATACAGAGCCAATTATTTGAAATTTTGGTAAGTGTGTCTTATGGACTGCAACACCTTTATTACCAAGTGAAATCTTCTGATGCAGTGCCTTGAAATTTAACCTGCCTGACTCTAAACCAGTCTTTTTTCACCAGTTGTTAAATCACAAAGTGAGTTAGCAATGATCATAAATTATTTCACCTCCGAAACTAAAACTTGTGCTTCATGCAAAAGCCTGTATTTATAAATAATAAAAAATAAGTTGGTTCATAAATATCATGTGTCCTGCAATATTAATGCAGTGACACTATTTTGGGGGGAGAGAGGGTGAATGAATCAGCAGGCCCTCGTCTGGCAGGACTCCAAAATACTGAAATAAATGGCTGCACTGTGGATGATTCAGCACCCGCAAGTGATAGATCTACACTTTAGCAAGCACCTGTATTATGCAAGTATTTGCATATTATACAGGTTTAAGACCAAAAGCATGTATCCTGGTTTCACATGTGCTACATCAATGAGAAGTTTATAGAACTTTGCTCCCATTTGTTTTCTAGTATCAGCTATTTTCTCAGTAGGGAATGGAGTAGTAAGGGGTACAGATGCAAGCGAGGCAAGGGTAAGGAGAACTGGCTTTGAAGATAGAGCTATTTATATTTTAACTGCATGTACAGAAAGCAGAAAGAAATACTTAAATACTAATTAAAATGCAAAGTTAAAGTACCGGATAATCATAAATGGCCCAGTGTCACAGTTTGGCAGTGTGGCAGGCAGGATGTGGACCCAAAATGCAGGACTCCACAGGCAAACATAAACTCAAAGATTCACCTTTATTGCGGCTAACTGCAAAAATAAACCAAAACATACACAGAGCTGGGCAGATACAAACTGGAAACACAGAGCTGAGCAACACAGTACCATGCGGTGGACAACTCGACAAAGGGCAAGGGGAAACGCAGACAATATATACACACACTGGTTAATGAAGGAAGAGTGGAGACAGCAGGAGAGAACAGGTGAATGGAATCAAACTAACAAGATAGGAAGACACACAGGGAAGGAAACACAAGGGGAGAACAAAACTCTAAAGCCACTGAAAACGAAGACGAAACTAATGCTAGAAATACACAATGCAAATACATCTTTAAACAACCAAGGATAACACAAAATATAATCAAATAATCCAAATCACAAAGTCCAGCTCTAGCCTCTAGCACAAAATAAAACCACAAATAAAACCCGTAATGACGTGTTGTGACAGATGTGAATGTATACTTATATTTATTTACCTCTGCTTTTTAATCACATTGAACTCCATCCATTGATATTTTTTTTTCTTCCATTTATCCAACGCTGTGTCACAGATGTCTATCCCAGCTGTCATGGGGAGGCAGGGTACACTCTGGACAGGTCACCATTTTGTCACAGGGCTGACACAGAGACAGACAACCATTCATTCATTAGAATGGCCAATGCATGCCTTTGGACTGTGGGAGGAAACTGGATTACTCAGAGAGAGCCGACACAGACACAGGGAGAACATGCAAGCTCCACACAAAAAAAGGTCCAGGTGGGTAGCACTGCTTAGCACTGTTCAGATGCCTTCATTTACTTCATGCACCTTTGGTGGACCATCTAAGCAGAAAATCTCCAGAATTAGTAAGTTAAGATAAGTAGCAGTAAGATAAGTTAAAGTAACACAGACATAATGAGTTGGTGAGTGGGGGAAGTCTTCTTTATAAACTCACAAAAAAGGGTGAAATTACTAACAACCAACAACTCTGAGCAAATTTTTCTGTCATAGTGATCACATTTGCTAAGTATATATATATATATATATATATATATATATAATATATATAATATTGCCAAATGCCAGAATAATGAGAAAGAGAGAATTTTTTTAAGGCATTTTTATTAATTTCTACAAAGTCAAAAGTTTATATGCACTAAGATTACTATGCCTTTAAACAATTTGGGACTGCCCATATGATGATGTCATGCCTTTTGGAAGCCTCTGATAGGCTTATTGGCAACATCTGAGTTAATTAGAGACACACACTGCTTCTTTGTGTAATATCATGAGAAAGTCTAAAGAAATCAGCCAAGATATCAGGTAGAGAACTGTGGACTTCCACAAGTCTGGTTCATCCTTGGGTGCAATTTCCAGATGCCTGAAGGTGCCTCGTTCACCTGTACAAA
The DNA here is from genome assembly GCA_024447675.2 of Pterophyllum scalare. NCBI lineage: Eukaryota > Metazoa > Chordata > Actinopteri > Cichliformes > Cichlidae > Pterophyllum > Pterophyllum scalare. The sequence goes on along the minus strand of JAMQGT020013013.1, from coordinate 28,378 downwards.
CAATTACAGGCAAGTACAAACAAGATGGGAATGTCCAGCCATCATACCACTCAGGAAGGAGATGAGTTCTGTGTTCCAGAGATGAACGTGCTTTGGTCTGAATGTGCATATCAACCCAAGAACAAAAGCAAAAGACCTTGTGAAGATGCTGGCTGAAACTAGTAAGAGTGTGTCTTTATCCACAGTGAAACAAGTACTATATCTGCATGGGCTGAAAGGCCACTCTGCCAGGAAGAAGACATTACTCCATAAGAAACATAAAAAAGCCAGATTAATGTTTGCAAATGCACACAGCAACAAAGACCTTAATTTTTGGAGACATGTCCTGTGGTCTGACGAAACTAAAATTGAACTGTTTGGCCGTAATGACCATGGTTACGTTTGGAGGAAAAAGGGTGACGCTTGCAAGCCTGAGAACACCATCCCAGCTGTGAAACACGGGGGTGGCCGCATTGTGTTGTGGGGTTGATTTGCTGCAGGAGGGACTGGTGCACTTTACAAAATAGATGGCATCATGAGGAAAGAACATTGTGGCAATACTGAAGCAGCTGAAGCAGCAGATCTCAAGACATCAGCTAGGAAGTAAAAGCTTGGGCACAGGCGGGTTTTCCAAATGGACAATGACCCAAAGAATACTGCCAAAATGGTTACAAAGTGGCTTAAAGATAACAAAGTCAATGTTTTAGAGTGACCATCACAAAGCCCGGATCTCAATCCTATTGAAAGTTTATGGGCACCCTAGTTACACCAATTCTGTCAACTCCTACCAAATTCCTACCAACTATTGTGAGAAGCTTGTGGAAGGATATCCAAAACATTTGATCCAAGTCAGTTTAAGGCAGTGGTACCAAATACTAATGAAATGTAATTAAACTTTTCACTTTGCGGAAAGTAATAAAAATGCCTTAAAAACATTCTCTCTCATTATTCTGGCATTTGGCAAATATAAATAATTTTGGTAATCCTAATTGACCTAAAACAGGAAAGGTTTATTCTGATTTCATGTCAGACAGTGAGAAAAAAAATGCATGTAAACTTCTGGTTTCAGCTGTATACAGTATGTTGCATGAATTGAGGAAGAAGAGGAAAATGCATTCTTATAAATGTTTTAAGGCTCAGTTTCTGCAGGTGAAATGCACTCCTGGCTTTCATGGATCACAGACTGGGAAACAGAAACCAGCCGTTACTTCCTTACCTCGCTTAGCCTCAGCTTTTGTCATCACTGTTTCAATCTTGTGCGATCCTAGGGTTGGGTCACTCACTGGACGCAGTTCAATCACTCGACGCGTTCTCCATGACAAATAGCAGTGCCCCTGCCAAACTCTCCTTAAACAAATGAATATGTTTTCTACAGTATACTGCCAGACCAGACATGCTTTTTTTTGCTGAGCCAGGCAAACCACCTCACTGTTTGTCACTTCAGTGGTCTATATCTCACTCCTCTGGTGATAGGTATTTTTCAGGAAGACAGATTGATACATCTGTCTTCTATTCTCTGCTTTGTGCACTACAAATAACCTGCTGCTATCTATACATAGCATGCAATGTACACTTTCAGAAGATAAACCACGCATAAGTAGAAGTCCCATTTTTTAAAATGTGTTACTTTGTTAGTTTATCTATCTATTTAATATATGCAATTAGTTCTTCTTGCAAGATATAACCCCACATTACCCATATGAATATTTGCTGATCTGGTTCACACATTACCAAGATAAAAATCCGACAGCATTGCTATTTTTTAAAATCTAGTAACTAGATTTCTTTCATAAATATAAGAGAGAGAGATCATGTTTGACTGTTGGTGCAATAAGTTTGGCCTGCAGTATGTTCCAACTTCAGACAAAAATGTAGCTGTTAGACAAAGCTAAAGTTTAATATATTTTATTCATTATATAAAGTGAAATATTTCAAGTTTGAAACATATGTTCATTTACACACTCAGTGTTGGCCAAGGCTCCTTTGCTGTGAATTACTGCATCAGTGCAGTGTGGCATCGGCCCACACTGCTGAACTGTTACAGAAACTGAGGGTGCTTTGATAGATGCCTTCAGCTCATCTGTAATTTCAGCTGGGTGTTTCTCACCTTCCTAATGATAATAGGATAACAGCCCATCAATTCTCTGTGTGTTTCAGGTCAGGTGAGTTGGCCAATAAACCACAGTAAAAACTTGGTCAGCAAATCATTTGGCAGTAGTTTTGGCAAGGTAGCATTCATTGCTTGAACACTTTCCTTCCACACTTCCAGTCATCTTTCCATTAATATGCTTCAACACAGCACTCTGAGAACAGCCAGCCTTTTCAGCAGTGACCTTCTGTGGCTTACCCTCCTAGTGGAGGGTGTCATAATCGTCATCTGGGCGACTGTAACGTCAGCAGTTTTCCCAATGATTGTGGTTGGTTGTAGACGGTTAGACACAACATAAATGGACTGGTTCTTATATTGCACTTTTGTATTCTACTTGAGCGCTCTGCTTGTATACAACATGTCTTCATTCACCCATTCATACAAGCACTTTCGTTCTATGTCTAAGGTCTTTCTATCTGACATTCGCAGATACATTCCATAACACTCCAATGAATACACTGGGAACAACTCGGTTCAGGATCTTTCCCAAGGATACCTTGGCATACAGACTGAATTAGCCAGGGATTGAACCATCAACCTTCCAACTGGTACATGGTCTGCTCCACCCCCTGAGCTACAGCCACCCAAATATATCTATAGTATTTGAACAGTGTTTCATTCAAACTCAAGATGGAATATTCTAAGAATTGAGAGGTCTTATTTTCATGCGCCATAATTATAAAAATTAAAACAAAATGTGTGTGTGACTTTTCTCTGAGTACTCTGGTCCCTTTTTCTAGGGACCTAAAGAATATCATAAACAAGCATCGGCATGTAATCAGCTCAGATCCGACCCTTAGATGCTTCAACACACCACCTCGTATGGTGTATAAAAGACCACCTAATCTGAGTAACTTCTTAGTGAGAGCCTCTCTTCCGACTCTGAAACCTACCCACTTTCTAAACTCTATTACATCAGGCAACTATCGCTGTGGCCGCTGTACACAGTGCAACTTTAATTACAAAACCAAGACATTTAATCATCCTCAGTCAGGCAAACTGTTTGATATTAAAGGCATTATCACTTGCCAGACCAGTAATGTTATCTATATGCTTAAATGCCCATGTGGCTTAGCATATATACATGTAGGTAAAACCACCAGACCTTTAAAAGTTAGAATCTCTGAACACCGCTCTAACATTCGTAATCACGATACCAAAAGTTCGGGGGCTATACATTTCACGCCAGCTTCGCATAATGTTTCTGCTCTCCAATATCTAGGCATTGAACCCATTCAACCTCTATGTTGTGGTGGTCATGTAAACAGTTTATTATTAAAACGAGAGGCATATTTGTATTTTGTAATTAATATTATTGTGATTTTACTCATTACCTCGATGACTTACAATTTCACATGTATTTTTAATGGAAGTATATATTACTGCCTTGGCTGATTTTTTAAATTTGCCTTAGAAACCTACCTTTTGTCTTACATGCATCTCATGTGTTAACGGTAAACCTTATGCTCCTTCCTGTTAACAGGAAGTATTTTTAATCACATGACCTAATTATCAGTGGGTGGGCAAATTGAATGTTTTTTGCAACATGTGACTATGTGAAGTCTGAGGAAGGGCAAACAGCCCAAAACGTTACTCACCTGTTTGAGGTAAATAACTTATTTTTCTCAGGAGCTCCTTAGGTGTGCGGACTTCTTTTTCTGCTCTACTCAGGTTTCTTCCCACAGTCCAGAGACATGCAGTTAGTGGAGTTAGGTTATTTGGTGATTCTGTCCAGGGTGTACCCTGCCTCTCACCCAATGGAAGCTGGGATGGGCTCCAGCCCTCCCTGCGACCCTAAAATGGGTAACTGGAAGAAAATGGATTAAACATCTAATATCTGAAAGTTTACCTTAAATCACACTTAAAATACTTAACTTTCCCATAATATTCCATGTTTTTATGATGCCCTAGTATATTATGAAGCTATGACTAGGACCTATTTAGCTACCTGTGCCCAGCCAGGTACATAACCACTGTACTGAAACTTCTGCAGATATTAACCAAACAGCATGTAAAGTGCTAATTAATATGTTGAAAAGGTTATGGTAGCTTAATTTTCTTACCTCAGACAGATTTCACCTTTACCATTAATTGTAGAGTTAGGAATTTTATTTTTCAGCTTTTCTAAACATAAGATTTCATCATGCTCAGCCAGCTCAGATCTTCTATTTATAAATGCACTGAAGAAGAACCTCATTACGCTTTGGCTTTCCCTGAAGAAACTGCCTTTTGACTTTTATGGGCCTTTGTACAGTGAAACATTCCTTAAAAAGAGACTGATTAAAACATTAAGTTCTTGTACTCATTGTATAAGGATTATGAGTAAGCTTTACACTTTACACTGACAGAGTTGCAGTCTAAAATTGGCTATTATAATTATAGCCTGATGTACATGTTAATGACATATCAGTGATATGTGCCTAAACTTGTTTAGACTTGTCGATGCTTGCTATAGTTCACCTGGTGCCATCATGGCCTTTGGACACACTCATGGGCTCGATTTGTAAAACCTGGGTTGACTTAACAGGTTGATAACAACTGGTGTGACATCTAATTAAATCGAACTTGTTTTATAATACAGGTGCCAGGTGACATGTACACAGAGGAACACAAAAATCATCTAATGTTTTTGATACACTACGGTACAATTTATTCTTGCTATTATCTTTTGCTCTAGCTCTGTAGAGGCACCAGAATAAAAAATTGCCATGGCAGCACTGACCCTCTCTAAGTGAATAGAGCACTAATTATGTCTATTTGAAGTTGGAAATCTGTTTGTAAGAAGAGTTTTCCAGCACCCTATGTTTCATCCTGTGTTTTCCATTGTTCTTGGATTATCAAAGATCCCTTCTCAAAAGCTATGAAAACAGCTACAATCGTTTTTTTTTTCTTAAATTTTGAATGCATCATTGCCTTTTCATGTATCAAATAGACCTTGAAATTGTATTTCCAGTGGGAGATGTTATGTTGATAGTATAGAGCTTTTGATTGTGTTTAGGTTGGACAGAGAAGGCTGCTTCATTGTTGTAAAAACAATCTCCATCCCTGCGTCCTCTCAAGCTGTTCCTAAATGGCCATCTGTGCTGCACCACTCCAAAAGTGTCAGTGGTTGTTTAATCATAGAAAAGTGGGAATTTTTATTGGTGAAACTCTAAATATTTGATGACCAAGGGAAAATCTGGAGCAGAACTAAGCTGAAAGCTGGGAAAGTGTTAAAAAAAAAAAGAAGTTCCCCATAGATCATTGTTTGTAATTTATTGATTATTGATATATAAACACTGAGTAGGGAGTGATTTTTTTTTTCATCTGAAAGTGAGCATGACTGAAACATTTGGGATCAACTGAAATAGACAACGCTCACCCTCTGATCTTGACACTTTAAAATGTGGTATAGACTGCTTTCAAATTTGCTGGTGATAGTTAATTTTTCCCTAAGAAATGATAATAGTAAAAAAAATTAAATGTGATGCAGTTACATCTGTCAACATGATGAACAAATACTGGTTAAGTCGTACTAGGGTAAAAATAGGACAACAACTTCACTGTGAAAAATTGGTGGTTGCACTAAATTTTTGTTGTATTTAGTGACTGATTACAAGTAGTCGCAGGGACCAACTTTCAACCGTGAGGCGATTGCATAGGTCGCCTGTTGGAAGGCAACCTGTCTCCAAGTAATCACAGCTTTCAGATGGATTGGCGAAGGCTTGTAAGTCAGTCTGCACCAATGAGCACAGTTCATCTGCAACACGCCTCTTTGCAACATGGGATTCAGCTCAATTGGTTTCCAACTGGTTGCCAACTGGTTGTATGCTGGTTACATTCCATTATAGAAGGAAGGTTGCTTATATAATTTAGCTGTCACATCACTGTCCTGCAACAACTACAACACTATTTGTAGAGGAATTTCTAAATTTTTCTTTCAAATCTACAGTATGAGGTTCTGACTGAATGTAGATGGCAATAGATTTGTCATTTTCACCAGTTTATCACAGTTAATTGCCACATTATCAGAAACAGATTGCACATTTTCACCACCTTACCCTATTCAGTTTCAAACTGACAGCAGACTAATAAAAGACTGAACTTCATATTTGCATTTTATTGCCATTTTGATGCACCATAGTCGCTTTGAAGACATTAGCTGACTATGTGTAGTTGCAGACTTGCTTCCCCTCTTTGAAGCATCCACTTCAAAGGCAATGAGATCACAAGTTCATACAGTTGCAATAATTTTGGTCATGCCGCAGTCTCCATTCAATATTTTCCCTTGCGTAACTCCAAAAGTAACCCTTGGCTATACTGTTTGATGATTCTAAATACATTTTATCTGCTTAACATCAGCACCCCAGTATTAGCACTGTGAACATGTTGGTAGACTCTTGGTATGAGGTTAATTACTCTTGTGCCTCTTGGGGCCAGCAATAATTATTACTGTAGATTCATTTTATGCAACTGTTTCAAATAATACTTTGAATGTGAACATATAAATGACTGTTTGAGGTCAAATAAATTGCAGTGGTTCATTTATGATGATATGACAACATGATGGACTTTTCATTCACATATCTTAAGCAAGACAAATATTTCTAATATATTTTGTTACACCTTTAAGGTTGAACTCCCTAAAGTAAATTCAAGTTTTTCTTCTTTTGCTATCACTAGATCTTGTTACCCCTCACTATATATTTTGCACTCAAGCAATAAGTTACACGTCGGACTGTTTCTAGTTCGTTGAAGTTAGTAGACATCTCAGCTTGAGGCAGACTATTCTCTGAAGTGTATGCTTGAACTCAATTTTTCCTAACCTCAGGCAAGTTAGAACCATATTTGATAATTTAAATGGATATCCAAAGATACCTCCCCATGCCTTACTCTAATGTGGTAGAATAACATGAATTTCCCCCAGCCAATCAGCAAAGAACAGGCGTGACTGACACATAGCCTGATTGCATACATTATACATGCATCTAACCAAATAGTAGTGGACAGGAGCATTTTAAACTTCTGGGTTCTTCTGGAATTCAGAAATTGTTTGGGGTTGTTTTGCCCCTACCTACTCCCTCACTTGTGGTCATAAACTACCAGTGGTAAGTCAGTGAAACTCATATATTCTATAATTCAGTAGCTGAACTAGATTGATCTAGTTTGCTATACCTTTTAGTATTTGATTAATGGTGTGAGAGTTTTGCTAATGAACTCTCTAAAGTAAAGTAAAGTTTTTCTTCTTTTGGTATCACTAGATCTCTTCACTCCTCACTATATATTTTGCACTGCTATTCTGTGAAGTGTATGCTTGAGCTCAATTTTTCCTATCCTCAGGCAAGTTATAACTCCTTCTTCCTTCCAGTTCCTATATAGAAGGAACACTTTTTAATCAGACTATACTATCAAGTCATTTAAACTTCTGGATACTGATCAGTTAAGTAGCAGAGGGAGTTGTTGATCAGTTTTAACTGATTTGAATACCTGCCGTTGCCAGAAGGTTTGCTGTGTTTCCCAGCACAGTCTCAAGAACATGATGTAGCTTCCAGGAGACAGGCAGTTAATCTAGGAGATCTGTAGAGGGTCCTTAATCCATCAGCAGGACTGCTCCTCTGTGCAAAGAGGAGCAGGATGAGCACTGCTAGAGCCCTACAAAATGACATTCAGCAGCCACGGTTGTGAATGTTTCTGACCAAACCATCAGAAACAGACTTCATGAAGGTGGCCTGAGGCCCTGACGTCCTCCACTGAGCCCTGTGCTCACTGACTGGCACCATGGAGCTTGACTGCATTTGCCATAGAATATCAGAATTAGCGGGTCCGCCACTGGTGCCCTGTGCTTTTCACAGATGAGAGCAGGTTCACCCTGAGCACATGTGACAGATGTGAAAGGGTCTGGAGAAGCCATGGAGGACATTCTGCTGCTTATAGCATTGTTGTCATCATCGGTTTGGTGGTGCATCAGTTATGGTCTTGGGAGGCATATCCATGGAGGGACAGGGACCTCTACAGGCAAGGCAACGGCACCCTGATTGCTATTAGGTACTGGGGTGAAATCCATTGTCAGACCCTACGCTGGTGTATTGGGTACTGGGTTCCTCCTGGTGCATGACAATGCCCAGCCTCATGTGGTGAGAGTATGCAGGCACTCTCTAGAGGTTGAAGGAATTAATACTCTTTATTGGGATGATCTAAGTCCAATAGAACATTTCTGGGATATTATGTTTTGATCCATCCGACATCACCAGGTTGAACAGACTATCCAGAAGCTCAGTGATGCCCTGGCCACAGGAGGAGTCCCCCAGGACACCATTCATTGTCTTATTAGGAGCATGCTCAGATATTGACAGGCATGTATACAAGCATATGGGGGGCATACCAACTACTGAGCACCATTTTGAGTTGCCGCAATAAAATTTTGGCAAAATGGACTAGCCTGCCGCATCATTTTTTCACTTTGATTTTTGAGTTGTCTTTGAATTCAGCCCTCTGTAGGTTGATCATTTTCATTTTCATCACACAATGTGGCATCTTTTCATTCTTAACACATTGCCCAGTCCATATTAGTATGGATATCCAGCATGATTTTTTTTCCCATTGAGATCTAATGTGTTTTCAAAGTGCTCCTTTAATTTTTTTTTAATTTCTTTTTGGAGCAGTGTATATCAACTTCCTTGCTGTCTTCAATGTATTTCAGCAGAGCAGAAGATAATCAATTTGTAGTTGAAATCATTCAGATTTAACTAATGTTGCCTTACTCATGTTTGCTAATTGTCTTATCAAGTCTAAACGAAGTCATTCAGTGATTTGATATTAACAGAATAGAGTATTTGTGTTAATTTTCTGTCGCAAGTGCAAATGAAAACCACTTACCATCAACAATTGGAAGGCAGGTGATAAACTGAGGTGTCAAAGGGCCCCCAACATTACTAGAACTTAGTGGATTAAGTAAAAGTAGCCATTGTTTAATGTTCTTTGTTTTTACTGGCAACAATCTGTCTGGCCCTTGGCATCTTCCTTTCCATCCAATAATGAGGTGCTTCCAGCTTCACCCAAGGCCTTTTTTTGTAGCTGCTCTGCCAGATTTGCACCTCTGAACAACTTTTAATTATACTCTGTGGTATGAAAACACACCGGTGGTGGTCTAACAGTATTCACGGGGCAAGTACCAGTTAAATATAATAACCATGTGTTTTAACCCACATGTCTTCATTTATGCAAGTTTATTTCAAAAATAAGATTTGTTAAAGAGGTATGTTTTCCTTTTCTAAGCGGGTTGATCCTTGAGATTTTTTTTCTATCCAAGCTCTCTTCCACTTCTGAAATATTGGCTGGTGATTTCCTGAAAAAGAATATTAACTGAGTCAATGACAAATAGCATACCAGCAGATAAAGAATGACAGATATAGTCATTAGTTTCATGACAAGGTTTTGTCATTAGGAGATTTCTCCTATTGATTTTGGAGAGGTCAGTGACATTAATTATGCCAAAGAAAATCAGATGATTAAATCATACCACCAACCATGATAAAAATTTGAATTATAAGTATATCTGTGAAATTAAATGTAGTGCAGCAGGTGGTAGAGAGCTCTGATAGTCAAGACTAGGATATAGAACCTAATAATATGGATAACCTTTAATATTCATAAAGATATTGGACTGCAAAATGCAGATGATTTATGAATTTATGGAGAAAAAATCCCTGATAAAGTGTTTTATTAAGGTTCTGGTACCATGGTACTGATTCCATATGTCTTTCCAAAAGCTATACCCTCATTTACTGTTTAGATGATGGTGGTGGAATATGCTGTTGGCCCAAAATCCCCCCTTTGGTGTTCATTTATTTTGAGAAATGGTGACTGACATAGGCTATGAATTTTTTATTCATTTATTTACTCGTTTATTCATTCATTTACCAATGGCTGGATCATTGTCAAATAAACCATCAATCCAATCAGGATAGAAATGCTTAATTATACGTGATCAGTCAGCACAGTTTTGTGTTAACCCTTAGCTCTAAGCTGGCAAATGGATCAAACCATGCCAAAAACATTTACCCATTACTACAGCAGTCAACGTGCTGCATGTTTCCTTTAATTTGTCACCCGTCTGTAGGTTTCATAAGCTCTTATAAGCTCTCTATCATCTATGAGCCATCATGAACAGCTCAGCTGTTTTTCACTCACATGTGTTGTGCTGCCAGAACTGCATTGCTCATATGGTGCACTATGGACATTTGGGTGTCTGCCTTCATGAACCCATGGATCATAAAACTTAAGGTTCCCCTAAAAATGTGGCTGTGATTTAATTACGACAAAAACCGCAGTCCCCTTCAGTACAAAGAACATTGCTGCTGACTCCAAGTATTCCAGACAGTTTTACCGCAGTTGCACTACATTGCCATTTGCTGTTAAAGTAATTGTTTTTTTAACATTGGGTAGGCGGAACGCTAGGCTGAGTGGGTGTTTGCGAGCAAGAGTAGCAAAAACAAGGCATAAGGCTTTTAGAGTCACTTGAGTTACAACTCGAGGTATATTACCTTATTTGCAGTTCTCTTGGCAAGGAAACAGTTGCACAAAGTGGAATACCATCATCGCTGTGGACTGCACTGTAAATCCAGAAGATTGTGTTGGTTTACTGGAGGCTAATGACAAAACTGTGTCATCTGAAACAACTTAGCAGCTACTGGTGATATTATGCACGGAGTAATGAAAACAAAAGGCAATATAGGTGTTTATATTTTATCATTTGTCAATGAAAGGACAATTATTTGTCACATGCATGGTCATACAGGGTGCAACTGGCAGTGAAATGCTTTGACGACTACGCTTACACTATAGCACAAGATAAAGATATAAATAGAATGATTTAAAGAAAATAATCAAGAATATAATCAAAATGTACACTGAGGTAAAATGAAATTGGAATGATTACCAAAATATAGTCAAAATAAAATATATAAAAAGTAACAAAATATATACATTAGAATATACATACTGGACCCTTACTACTATACAAACTATACACTATACATTAGAATATAACAGATATTTACACTAAAATATAATATATACAGGGTATGTTGTGGGAGGGGGTGTACGGTGCATAATGCATTGCAAATAGTGCAAATAGTGCCGTGCATTCTGAAGGTCTGAAGATTTTCTTTGGCCACTGGCTGTTCTTCTTGTACCTGAACATTTTCACAGAAATGTTTTTTGCTTGTTAAGCCACATTAACATGACACTGACTCATGAATCACTCAAGCGTAAGAAAGGCACTTAAGTCAAAGGATGAGCCATGTGCCTACACATGACAACTTAGCAACGAACCAGTCTTAAATTGTGTCTTTAGGCATTTGTTAGTAGCAGCCTGTCACAAAAAAACAAAATGAAAGAAACAAAAATAACACAGTTTGACAGCATGGCATTGATCCCAACCACACTGCCTATACAGTGAAAGCATACCTGGATAGAAAACCCCACAATGAAACACTTTCAGCTATGGATTGGCCTCCCCAGAGCCCGGACCTCAACATTATTGAAGCAGTGTGAGGTCATCTTGACAGAGAAGGAGGGAAAAAAAGGCAGCCAACATCCAAAGAAGAGTGTTGAATTATGTTCAAGAAGCCTGGAGAGCTATTCCTGGAGACGAAATTACAAGAAAGTTGCCTCAGAGCGTTCTGAATGGCTAGCTGGGGTCATTCTTCCTGGAGGAGTGACAAACCCATATGAGACACTTTCATCATCTAAAAGAAAAAATGGGGCATTTTAACGTCTGATGTTATGTTCTAAATTATGTTACAAATGCCTTTTCAGGCTCCTAAAGTTTTAATTTTACAGAATTAAATGTAATAAATTTACAGGAAGATCATACAATATCTATATATCAGTTCTAGACTGTTGTGATTTCAGTCAGAAAATGCTGGTGCTTGTTTGCATCTTCAACGGCTTGCAAAGGTCAAACTTTAACTTTTGAATTCTGTGGTTCACCACTCGACCGTGTATGCAACACAGACACGCACACTAGGCTCTTATCAGACACAGTATGCAGAACTATAGCCAACAGTGTGAGGCGTCCTCCCTCCTCAGAGATCAAACAGGATGCGCCTATTCCTCTTATTCTTGCCTTCTGTCAGGAGGGCACGACGCGGCTTTATCTATCCCCTCAGCCACCCAGACAAGGCGACGGGCTGTGTCTGTTGACAAATGCTTCACTTGTTATAGATAACAAAAACATGTAAACAGGAAATGGCCAGTGGGCAAGCCATTGAAATTCTTGAAAACTTGGGTTTATTCCTAGAGTGATCATAGTGTGATTGGGTCAGCAGGGAAGCAGTGCTTAATAATATATTTCCCACCACAGTCAATAATTACATGAGCTGCCACTTGTTCAGAAATACTCAGTGCCTCTATCAGATGTTTTTCAACCACAAAGTCTTACAAAATGTGCATCTTTTGAACGCTCAGATGTTAGGATATGATGCATTTTTATGTTAGAGCATTGTGAGTGTTGAACTGCCGGGCAGACAATAATGATGTCACTTTTGCATTTAAGCAAATTGTAAGATTTAATTTCCAGATGGTTTTAAATGCATAGCAACCGCACGAGAGTGTATTTAAAACACATTGGGTATACTTGTAACATATATGCTTCATTATATTTCATTGTTTTTGTTAAATCTATGTAACGAGATGGACAGAAAGTAGTATGCAACTAAAATATATAACAGGCCAGGATATCTTCAAAGTGCAGTTGTAGCAAAGCTGTTGTTGTTGTAGCATATCTTTTTCTTTATTATCACGAGCCTCTGAATCTGAATAGCTGATATGCATGTAACCAAGGAAAACCAAGAAAGGCTGCAGTGATCTGGCAAATAAGGTCATACTTATGTGTGTAAACAAACCATGTTTAAGCTGCATGGATATTTCATCCACATGTGAGAAATGACAATTATATATGTGCCGTAGAGCCTGTCCTGGCCAAAACAAACTATATGTCTTAAAATAAAATGTTTTGGCCAACGCACATCTGCAGTATGTTTCACGCTAGCTTTGAAGTGGGTTTGAGCAACACAGCCCTGTCCCCTCGAGTCTTACTGCAGGATTAACTCTGGGGTTTCAAAGCTAAGAGGAAAATGCAAATAACATCTTTTCTATTCTTACAGAAAATCCTTTGGTAGCCTTTACATCAAAACCTTTTTTTTTTTTTTTTGGCATGGTACTAGACAATACTTAGATGTGTCATTACACAAAAAGTGGCCGAAGCCAGGCCTAGCATTCAGTGCTGGACGAGATCAGAGAAAGCAGTGACATAATGACACTGCTACAGAGGAGGGCTTAGAACACCTGGTGTCTTTGATGGAGATGATTGTTGCTGCTGTAATGCAGGCAGCAGAATGATGGCTGCTGAGCACATTAACCTTCATTAGTGGGCTGACCAGGGCTTACCGGTATAAATTAAGTAATTACTTGTGACACGGTGATGATTAATGGTAATGAATGGTTTTAATGTGTGGCATCTGTCATCTACATTTGAAGTTCTAAGCTGCTGTTCTGTACTTTGTTTACTACAAAATTTTCCATCTCTGAAATATTTCTGCTATATCTTTTATGATATGAAACAGCAAATCAAGCTTTGTATACAGGCAGGCCAGTAATCAAGCTTTAGCTGCAACCCGGTGCCGGCCAGCATCGACTGATGGCTCAGGTCATACTCGTTTATGCAAACTAGCAAACCTCATAAAGGCCTACATTGTTTTACCTTTTCCAGTTTCTGCATGTCTACAGGCTGCTTTGCAACCCAACACCATCCCAGCTCATCCTTTTCATGTAGGGTCCGACTTAAATAACATCTGCTGGCATTGACTCATGCGTGTTTTCAACAGGGGTTCTTCCTGCTCTTCTGTGTGGCTTTATGTGTATGCAACTCATGTCGGCATGCAGGTGGAAGAGCATGGAGGCCTTCCACAAAGTCTTGTTTTTGACTGAAGTGTTTGTAGGCATTCTGGCAAATTCAAATGGCTAATGAATGCAATCTGAATTACACTTTCATCACAGTGCTGAAGACATTTTTTTATATGAATGGCTTTAATGAAAAATCCACTTTACACAGCCTGTTATATTTGGTGAGTAGGTGGTGAACACACTGAAGAATGTAGCCATCAAAGACCCAAATCATTCATGTGTTGGTTGAGAACAAAAAAAAAAGTGAATACTGGACCTACTCTGACTCTAAATTGACTCTAAAGGACTCTAATTTATTTTTTTCTGAATCCAATAGTAGTAGTAGTTCTGTGTGGAGTTTTTCTGGTTTCCTCCCACAGTCCAAGGACATGCGAGTTAGGTTAATTGGTGATTCTAAATTGGTTGCAGATGTGACTGTAAGAATGAATGGTTGTCTGTCACTCTGTGTTGGCCCTGTGATAGACTAGAGATCTGTCCAGAATATAACCTGCTAAGTTAGGCTCACGGTCCAGAACAGAAGTCAACATGTGTCAAATTTGTTAACCTTAAAAAAAATATATATATATATTAATATTTGTAACAGCAAACAAACAGCAACCTCCCTAAATAAAATATGGTCCTGCCCCCTCACTTTGCTTTCTTCATACTGTAATCATTATACAGTTACTACTTTCTCTTACTTTTACATAAACCATGTTTTGTCCACATGCTGAAATAACTGATATTGTCAGTATTTCTGGGAGGTCAGTCTCTGCATGCATACATTACAATGAGCACGGTCCTAGCAGTAATTGTGTTCTAATCAAAATGTATTTGGCAAAAGAAAGATTATGGTAAGCCTGAAATTTTTTTTTCCTAGTAATCCTACTGTCTGGGCATTTTAATTTTCTCTCTACTTTAATTGTCTCTGAATTTATTCTCAACTCATAAAACATAATGATGTACAGTTAAAATTCTGCACTCACTGCAGAAAGAATGCAGTTAATGCCGTATCATATTCAGATATGCAAGCAAAATGCTTGTGACTTTATTTTCCATGTGATGCAATAGCGATGAAACATCACCAGTCATGGTCGTAGTGGGTGGTTGACAGTTATGTCCATTTTGAAGTATGGCACCATTAAGAACAAAAGCTCCACTCTGCCAGAAGAGACATGACAACAGTATCGCCACAAATCTGACTCGAGCACACATCTTTCCAATGTCATCTCTGACCTCTATATCTCTTAGCTCAAGACAGATGCATTTTCATGCCTGGCTTCAGGCTCTAATAGTCAATTGATTCATTCACAATATGGCCCGGAGCAGCTAGGTCTCTGATTATTTATTTTCCTCCTGAAACACACTCTCTCTCTCTCTCTCTCTCTCACTCTCTCTCTCTCTCTCTCTCTCTCTCTCTCTCTCTCTCTCTCTCTCTCTCATCTATCTTATTAAAATGTAATGGCAAACAAAATCCCAGTCTCTCTCTATCTGATGGTGCAGAGAAAAACAATTTTAAGGGATTCGTGATGGTTTATAACCCATGGCACCAAGAGAAGAAAACACTCAGAGGTCTTTGATGAGATAGACCTCTAAATCAATCACTACCGCAAGAAGATTTCTCACATTGATGCCGGTGCTGATTGACAGACTTCAGATTCTCAGTGATTGTCAAACAAAGCTAACCTTGACCACCTGCTTAGGCACTCCAGACTGTGTGCCCTACTGAGATGAGGGTCGCGTGAAATGTGTGGTTTACTGCTACAATAAAATTATAAAAATGTAGGGAGAAATAAGAAGTTATGGTTATTATAGTATATAATTTACCAGCCATTAATTGTGGTGTGGACAAACTTGTGTGGAATGTAAGACCGTTTGAGCAGCCTATTTAAATCCCTGTCATCAGGTTCTTCCAAGGTCATTTTTGGGGGGTTTTTTTTCTCTGGAATGTTCCTTATATAATCAACTGGCATGCGATCTAAATTTTTTAAATGCATGGCTTTTCCAGACTCTACATGTGCAGCTGGTGGTGCGGTTTAGCATCGTTATATTTGGGTGGGGAGGGGATGATACTACTTAACCACATTGTTAGGGGCACACCCTGGAAGTCCTAAAATAACAGAGTTGAAACCTGTGCCCATCCATCGGTGAACAGGCTCGATGTAGGGTGGAAATGTTAACTTAATTAAAACTTTTAATTTTTCAGGCAGAAAATGTTTAAATGGATGTGGCAGCGTTGCATTGAAAGTCTGTTCTTTATGTAGACTCGGGGGAGACGCGCTGAGGAGAGTAGTTATTTAGCTGCAGAGGCAGTCAATGCTGCAAAGAGAATGCACACGAAAATTGCAACCATTCTGCCATCATGGTTATGTTCAGCAGGTAGAGAAGACCAAGGGTAGTTAATACTTTTTCTTTCAGCACATGTCACTCACAGAATATTTGTGCTAGAATTTGTCAATTTTAACACAAAATACCCTTATTTCTCAGTTGTACGTAGCAATGTTTTTAACCTATCACATAGTATTTATTAGCTGATGTCAAACACAAGGACTTCCAGTGTTATAACCTATCCCACTACAGGGATACATTGTAACAATAAGAGTGAAGAACAAAAAATTGAGACAGTATCCCAAAATATGCATCTTAATCACTTTATTGTGAACTGACCAACGCTTCAACGTCTTCATGGGCTTCATCTAGGTTAAAAAGCACTCATCTCTGACATTTAAATGACAGCTGTTGCTAGAAGATATGCGCTAGGTTAAAGAAGAAGGTGCACTTTGTCTAGATGCTTTTGGTAGCCATCAACAAGCTTCTGCCACTTGATTCACTCTTCTTCACAGGACTGGTGGAGTTCATTTAAGCTGATTGGTTTCCTGGCACAGACCCGGCTTTTAAGTGTGGTGCATAAATTTTCAACAGAGTTGAGATCAGCGCTTTGGGAAGGCCATACCAGAAGCTTAGCCTGCTTTATCTATTCCAGAATCAGTTTTGATGTGTGTTTGGGAGCATTGCCCTGTTGGAACACCCAACTGTGTCCAAGCTACATCCAGATGTGCAGGGGTATTTTTTTTAAAACAGGGATTTTTCCAAGTTCATTTTGAATAATATCTCTGTCCACATGAAAATGCAAAAAAACCAAAAAGAAAACAATCTCAAGCACTGCCAAGAGCATGATAAGCAGCAGGTAGTGATTTAACCCTAGCTGTGAAGAAATTTTGGCCAATCAAGGGCCCACAAACAACAACACAGCGCACACTCTGATGTCAGAAAAGGAAATAAAGGTGCACACCTTTCACATTGTGAGGCACAATCTCTGTTTTCCTTGTCACATGCAAACGCAGAAATTGACTTTCTGAAAGCTTCACCCTAGCAGTTTTTCAAAAGCTCCATTTTAGTGATCCCAAACACCATTTATGTGTGAGCAAAAGGTCAAAATGCATGGGAAAAGCTATGTTTACTAAAATACCCGTGAACGTGTGGACAGAATCCAAGTTTCAACAATCTAGCTGTTGATTTGAGGTGAAGGTGAAGAATTTGGAGGTAGCCCTCCTTCAGCACTAGAGTACGATGCTACCACCATCATGCTTGACAGTTGGTACAGTATGTTTAGGTTTGAAAGCCTCACTTTTACTCCTCCAAATATGCCTCTTGTCATTGTGGCCAAATAGCTCAATCTTTGTCCCGTCTGACCATAAAACATTTCTCCCAAGGCATTTGACTCATCCATGTGGGCAGCTGCAAATTTCAGTCGAGCTTGAAGGTGTTGATTTTGGATCAGGGGCATCTTTCTTTGTTGACACCCTCTCAGTCCATGGCGATCTAAAACTCACTTTACGGTGGACAGTGAGGCCGTTGTTTCAGCAGTTCCTAGTTCATGGCAGGTTTGAACCTTGATGGTTCCTAGCTTGCTCCTGAACATCCTAACCAATTTCCTGTCATCTAAAGGTGACAGTTTGGGTCTTCTTCCGGATCTTGGCAAAGTGGTGACACATCTCAATAACTTGTACTCACATACAACAGTTTGAGCTGAACTTGGAGTTCAGCTCAAACTGTTGTATGTAAAACAGTGAACTCTGCAGTTGTTTAAAAAAAGTCTCCAGGAGACCTTCCAACTGTGTAAATCTATAATTCACTGTTTTCCTTGGACTTTCCCAGTATCCTGAGTATTGATTAATCCAGTGAGTGCTGTAAAACAAATCCTTTTATGATGGCAAAGAGAATTGTAGTCAAGCATGATCAATAACAAGAAGTTAAAAGACCTTGTCGAACTTTCAGCACCAGTTATTAAAAGATTTAAGTGAGCGTATGTATATATTTGAGCCCGTTTGTATAACTTTAACCTACATGCATTACAGAAAAACAGAAATAAATCTGTGCACCCAGTTCTTGTTTTAAAAGTCATTACAGATGTATGCTGTACAAAGAAATAATTAAAAGCCCCAAATTACCATGACAATCATGCTCATGATGAGTGTATGTAAACTACTGACTACAACTGTAGCTATAGCAACATGGTAGTTTAAATTAGGATATATTAAATGCCTCACATTATACCTAAGAAACTTATCTTTGGGGAAAAAAATACATAATTCTAATTTCATCAGTAACAGTACTAATCCTAATATACACTTGATTAAAGAAAAAGTATTTTCTTCTTTCTTTCTACTGTAAAATCTGAATGCTCTTTTGCACACCTTTGAAATGTCACGTGCAAGATCAAGGGGGGAGTTGTCATACACAGACCTGCATGATTCTTAGTGAAAGTAATGCTCTTACATCTATCCCTTTGTTACAACCATCGCACCCAGACTGTTTCTCATGTCTATTTTTGGGCAAGTCGGGCATTTAATCATGCTCAAAGTAAATTGTGATTAAAGACATAATTGAGCGGCAGCTGATGGTAATGTCACAGATCTTGTCATAAATCAAACTATCACACAAAATAAAACTGTAATTTGATAATGGTGCTAGATGGAAAGCCATGACAGTTCGTCAGACGGGATGCCATGAATCTCTCTACCGTATTTTGTATAAAATTATCTTATAGTTTCAATAAAAAACAAACATCAGCATAATGAGATTTACAAAAATAAAAACATTAGTGCATATGAAATTACACGCCCAATAAATTTTCACTGAACACTTCAAAAATTATCTGTATCTTGTTTGTCCAGCAGTCACTCTAAAGAACAAATGTCAACATTATGGCGTCGTTAACGGAAACATTAGAATGCTGCCAAAGACATTTTGCATATCATTAAGGTCTATGTGCAAATGTCTGTACAAAATTTAATAGCAAAGTATAATTGTGACGATAATTCAGCGTAGACGAAGTGGTGGCTGATGAACGCACAGAGACAAGTCTGCTTACTTGACTGAGGAATATTACATAGTGCTTAATTGAAATAAATGAATTAAACATGTGATTTAGTCTTAGGCTTTAAATCTCAACAATGGCATTTACTCACTAACTGTGCCTAAAGAGGAACTTGGACTTCTGAAGAAGGAAATATTCTATATTTTCTTCTCTACATTTATCAGACAGCTCAGTTTGTACGAAAAACGTATGAAATCTGTATTTCTGTATATTCAGTATTTATTCATTTATCTATTTCAATCAGATCCATAATATTTTAAACTAGACTCAACTTCAACTCTAACAGTAAAATCCCATTTTTAATGCATGAGTAATAATAATCTAAGGATATTGTTAATAATAATAGGCAGCTGCAATTCTAGAGTCTGTTGGGGCCCGTGATGAAGATCCACAGGGCCCCTCAAACCAGCCCTGTCTCTGTTTGGTGTCAGTTCCTGTTTTATTTTGTTAGCCTTAGATCCCGTATGTTTTGTGTCTGGTTCTGCTTCTGTCATTAGTGTGATCCGGTTCCTGCCCACTGTGTGCTCTCCTGTCTGTCGGTTAAAGTGAGTTTGTTCTGCTGGCTTCCGTCCAGCTCTGTTCTGAGTTTTCCAGCAAGTAAAGTTGATCTTAAAGTTCAGTCCTGTCCTGATTCTTGCTCCGGGGTCCTGAAACCTGCCCGCCACAGCATTTCATGACAGTTATGGATGTCCTGTAAACCGGCAGGTAACACGTTAGAAATGGCAGCGCCCGTGGTTTTTTGTTGTGGTTGTTTGGTTTTTGGTAGCAAGCCACAGGACCATGTTGGCTGGTTGTGAAGTGTTGATATTGTAAATATTATCATCTACATTCTTTCACTCTGCTGGCTGTGATAACAAATTCACTGCCGGTGTCACGCCTCTGACTCCTGACCACGCTGACTCAACTCGGTCGTGTCTCAGCCAGCAGAGCCGACAAGAGAAATAACGTGATGACAATAAAAGTTATGTTATTCATATCTTTCCCCACACTGAAGACCAGACTAGCAGCATTTACTTATTCAGTATGATGTTAATTTTTTCTCCATTCTTTTTCAGCTCCTCTTCATTTTCGTTGAGTGGCTTTCATTGTTGTAATTAGGGTTCTTTAAACAGACTCTGGGACACCCCGTGCAACAGGAATGAGTGGAGTCAGGTGAGGCCCCTTAGGGAGGTCAGGTATCTCCTACTATCATTATAAAGTTTGCACATTGCCACTACTGTAGTTCAAAGTTTGTTCGTCCTTGCCCCCCCCCATTCAACAGTAAAATTTAGTAAAATTGCATTAAGAAAAAAGAAATAGTGATAAAATCTCTTTTTTTTCTACCTCAGACAGAATTTAGAAAGGTATCCTAGGTTATTTTATCTAACCTTCATGGCACTAAACAAATGCTTTGAGACCTTTTATTAAACAGAGATTTTCACGGGCGTTTTGAATTACGCGTTTCATAATTTATTACGGCCAGCAGATTTGTGTGTGAGGATCCTGCCAAGCGTGCCTTCCCGTATGTTTAAAAAAAAATAGTATGCCGCCTGCTCACCAGAAAAATTACAAACAAAAATAGATCATAATTTCTACAAAGCGTTAAATGTTATGAAATGCAGATGGATAGTACTGGCAGCACAGCAACACATACTGCAGAAAAGCCTTTTGAGAGTCATTTTCTTCTCTTCCATGATTAGTTTAGAATTACTTTTTTCCCCTTTATTGCATTAATTATGTTTTCTGTGTGATTTTGTATTAAACCACTTAGATAACATTCGCACAGACTCAGAGCACAGTCCATGTCTCACTGCCTATCTCTTTGGCATAATGATAAACGCTGCTTTCTAATTACCCTGTTAGGCTGAACTTGACATTATGTTTCATTGGATGATCCCACAATGTCCATGAGAAGGACAGGGCCAAAGTAATGAATGTATTCTAATAGGTCCAGAAGTGCAAAGATTTTTTGTTTGTTTGCTTTTTTTTCTTGTTTGTGACCCAATTGAGAAGAAAGGTTAATTGCCATTCCATCCAGTCAGAGATGGTTACATTGGCCAAACACACCAACAGCTGAATCTTCCTCAAGGCTGGATGTGAATAAAAGATAAATGCAGAAAGCCAACAAAAAAATAAATTTAAAAAAATAGGCTGCGTAACAGATCGGGTCTGCAATTCGGATCCCCTTGTTTACCAGCTCATCCCAGCCAGATCTGTTTTGGATCCAGTCATGGTGGCTTATTTTGTCTGCAGTCTTCATTCCTTATTCAAAACACCTCATCCTTTCAAAACTGTGATGAAATACCAAAAATCTACCTGACTAACATGGACAGAGATCTGTAAATGCTTAGAAGCATGTTTGCCTCTACAGATAAAACCGTACACTCATTAAAGACTGCTCTGCATTTATTTATTTAAATGGGAAACAGCTACTATGACAGAAACATTAACAGCAACTCAGTAAAACATCTCTGAAGGATGATTTTAGCTCAAATTATAAATGGTTAAATTGAGGAATGTTGACGCAGAGTTTTTCTTTAAATCTCATTAAGCATTTTTGTCCAGAAATGGCAGAAATAATGAAATCCCGTATAAAAATCAGCCCATCAGTTCATTCAGTGTTTACTGAACATTATTGAAAAATCCGACTTGAGGGCAGACCCGCTTCCCGAGTCTGTTGCTATCTGGGTAACTAATATCACAGGTCCTTCATTAAATTGTGTCTTATCTGTTTCTCCATATTTTTATCTCCAGTTTCTGGCACCTAAATTTTGTCCCTGTCAGGTTACAGCTGAATGATTAGATTTAAAAATCAAATGTAAAATTCCAGCTTCTAATGAAAATTCAAGTTAGGTAAATGAAGACCACAGAAAGTGTAAAAAAAAAAAAAACTATATATATATATATATATATATATATATATATATATATATATATATATATATATATATATATATATATATATATACACACACATATATATGACTATGATGATGACTGAGTGGTCCAAGCTAATTAAAATGACTCATTTTTCCTCCTGTTGCTTTTAAGATAAACTTCATGGTCCACACGGTCACATTTATAGCCCTCGGTCCTCTGGCTCTGCTCTTTATTGCCATGGTGAATCCTGGCATTAGAGCTCCATTATTGATGGCTTTCTTTCTCGTCTCACGCACGTTCTTAACTCTGAGTGAACTCAGAGTTGGAGATCTCAGAATTTATTTTTAAACCCAGAGTTTATTGAACATGCTTCCTGGAATAGAGCCCAGGTCTTAAACTTTGGTAAATACATCCTCAGATGAACAACAACAACACACACCATATGTCAGTATTTATTGAACAAAACCTTAAACCGGAAAGCAGAAGCACTATGTGAAAAAAGGAGAACACCGCATAATTCAATAGTTTGGAGAGCCATCGTGAAGTAATTGTTTCCTGCATGACTTTGTCAGTCTCACATCATTGTGGATGAATTTTGGTCCATTCTTCTTTACAGCGTTGCTTCAGTTCATTGAGGTTTGTGGACACAGCTCTCTTAAGGTCCTATCACAGCATTTCAATCAGGTTGATTGAAATGTTCAGATTTGCTGCTGTGCTTGGTTCATTTTTCCAGCTGATTCGAATGTTATCAGTCCATTAAATGCACGTTATCAACGATTATCAGACCCATAGTTAAGGGCCAGGAGGGGCCGTCTCCACCTCCTAGGCGGTAAAAAGGTTGTTATCATCGTTCTAATCAAGGATCACTGTTGTGGTGTGACGTGGACTGGAGTGGATGTCTGGACTGGATCTGGATTCCGCTAAAATTAGTGATAATGGCCTACTGAGACAGCTAGCAGGTGCAGGAGGGCCAGTCTGAACTACACTTATGGGACTGAAAACTGTTAATAAAGTGCAATTAAGGACTGATAACCTTCGAAGAGGGTGATTTTTCTGTTGCATTATGCTGTCGTACAGATGGCCTCACATTTGACTCTAGAATACTTTGGTATACAGAGGAGCTCGTGGTCAACTCAATGACCGCAAGGTGTCCAGGTGCTGTGGCTGCAAAGCAAGCCCAAACCATCACCCCTCCACCACCGTGCTTGACAGTCGGTGTGAGGTATTTGTGCTGATATGCTGTTTGGTTTTCCAAACGTGGTGCTGTACATTATGGCTAAACTTCTCTATTTTGGTCTCATCTGTCCAAAGGACATTGTTCTTGTGGTTTGTTCAAATCCAGCTTTGCGAACCTAAGCAGTGCCGCCATGTTCTTTTTAGAGAAAAGGCCGACAACCTTCCAAACAAACCATACTTGTGCAGTCTTTTTCTAACTGTACTGTCATAAACTGTAACTATCAACATGCAATTAACTGAGGCCTGCAGAGTCTGACATGTAGCTCTTGGGGTTTTTTGCAGTTTCTCTGGGAATTGCACAGCCTGAGCTTGGGGTGAATTTGCCAAAACAGCAAGAAGACTGACAACCATGTTGAATGTTTTCCACTTCTGAATAATCTGATGGATCGAATGGACTTCAGATTGTTCAAAACTGGCCTTACACGCCTTTCTAGATTAATGGGCAGCAGTAATTGCTTTGTTAATATCATTGCTGATGTTTTTACTACTTGGTATTGTGTTAACACACACCCAAATGCTCAAGAATAGCAAACTGACAATTGATCACTTAATCTAAATCAATTAGCACACCTGGCTGCTACTGATTCTCTTAATTCCTATGGAAGCAGTAATGATGTACTCATAATAAAATGGGTGACTGTACCCTCCCAGCTAGAGAAATATGGTTTTATGAGTCAAAATTATATAAAAAAATTTATATGCTAACCTTGGCATACCACAGTCTCCTATGAAAGGTTCAAAAGAATATTCAAGGAACAATAAACTGGCAGCCAATTCAAGGTTATATGTGGCTAGCTTGGAATTTTATAGGTTGGGCTAGGGATCCAACATAACAGCAAAACAAATGTAAATATAACCTGAAGAAAAACAAAAAGAATGAAATTACCTTCAATCTAAAGCTGAAAGTAGTATTGGGTTTTTGTTATCAGTCTGGCTGCCAGCGGCTGGAATTACCACTCTCCCTTAGAGGCACGCTGCCTGACGGCGAGTTAAGTCTCTAGGACAATGTTAAGGAATGAAATAAACACAACAGTCCACCACTGTAGACCCCCTTTCCATATCCAAATTGCAATAAAGCAGCCAAAGTAAGAAGCACACGTTGCTAAGCCCTGTTTTCTGCCTTGAAGAGAGCTGACATAAGACTTCAGTCTTCGATAATGAAAGTAAAACTGCAAACACAAAGACCTGCCTGCACCTAGGCCTTACTGGGACACCCAGTTTCTAGCAGATGTGCTGCCAGTGGCACTTTCTTTCCCAATCAATTCTCGGGGGCTAACAACTGGGGTAAAAATTTCCTGAGGCTCATCTGAATGTGTTTGCTAATTTACAAGAGAGATTTTAACACTGAGGATAATTCATCGTGTACAGTAATAAAAAAAAAATAGGGCAGCAATTTTAAAGGACAATAAAGCTGGCAATTTATCAAAGGTGGACCTAACTGCTCTGCCAGACCTTCCTATTAGTGTTAGCCTGAAGCTCAGTCCTGACAAGGATTTTGTTGGATATTAAGCCTTAAAATTGTTTAGTTTTTGCAACCCTGCAGAGGGTTATAATTACTATGGCACCATCTCCATGGGAGGCAAATGGGAAGTAGCTGAAGGTTAAATGTGTTTCCACATGGCTGTGCATCAGCTAAAAACCAGAGAATCAAGACTGAAAATAGCCCAAATATGCAGATGATTAAAGATTAAGTTATTCACTGTCAACATTTATAAATCCTAATCACGTCTTGCATGGCTGAGGAAACAGCATCCTACCAAACTGAACAAAAGACTTTCAGGTTCTTTCAAATGGAAATATCAGTGTCTTTCTCTTCGGATTATTTCTCTTTCTGCATCTCTGTTATGCAACATCTAATTCCTAGTAGGTGGATTTAGACAGCCACATCCTCCATAAGGCCACTCGCATAATCATGAGTAAACATAGTCTAAAACACCAAACTCAGCAAAGCCCTAATATAAACAGTCTGGATGGAATAAAATCTGTCAAACTGTGTCAGCTGCAATGACAGCCAAGATGCTCCAAGTGTTTACATTCATTAGTGCATTCCATGTCAGGGAATTTACCACTACTGATATCAGATTCATCCCCTGAAAAAAAAGAAAACTTTTGCTTACAGAAAGCATTCATTCGCAGTGCAAAATTGTGGCTAACTTGGATGGCTAAAACTTTGAATGCTACCAGCAGATACTACGCCATAAACCACAGACATTTTTTCCTGTCATTGATATAATCAAAACAATAAGCAGCAGGCATTCAGGTGGTCACTTGTCTTGGAGGTCTATGTTCCAGTGTAGGTGGTGGTGGTGGAGGAATCTGTGGTCTGGCGCAGAGTACAGAAAGTATTAACTCCAATGCAGACTTCACCAGAAACCTTCAAAAGGCTAAATATTTTTGTCTTATTAATAAGTGCCATGATTTAAAAACGTTATTAAACAGTGCGTTATCGTTTATGGTTCTTATGACTAGTATGTAAGTAAGCGAGTGATTGCTTACAAATCTAAATATACAGAGTAACATGGGAATCACAGTTAAGTAGAAATCATATCCCATAATACTTTAGTGAGGACCCAAATATAGCACACTGGAGGCAGACATAAAAAAAACATCTATGTTTGATCAATAAATCATTAAGATGACCTTGAAAACCTTGGATGATGTAAGCCAATTTTTAACTGATGCATCCCCCCCACTCTACACCCCTACAAAATTCAAAACTTTGAGCTATTGTGTTTACAGGCACAATGGCACACACGTGCACATGCTACCAAAAACATAACGTCCTTGGTGGAGGTAATTGCAAAAAAAGCAAGCCTGTACATCAAGGTTGTTTATAGTCCATGAAACACAAAGTCCAAAAGGCAAAGTAAGGCAAGGCAAGCGTGAATCCATATGAACACAGAGGGAGGAACACTCAGGGAAGGATCACAGACACTCTGACAAGAATAAAGGAAGGGCAGGGCTATAAATGCACACAAGGTAATTAGGGGAAGTGAACAGAGCTGAGGAAAAAAAGGCACGGGTGAGTCTAGATAATCGGACAAGGAGGAAGTAACGCTCAAATGCAAACGCAGGAGACTGATGGCTCACAAAATAAAGCAGGAACTTACTGACTAAACATAGACAACAGGATACAGAAGCACAATAACAAACAAGAATGCAAAAACTCTAAAGCAACTCAAAACCCTGGGACCAATACCAGGCCTGCTTAATTTGTTAACCAACATGAACATTTTCCCAAACTACAACTTACTTTAGTTATATTATTAGTTTATGTCGTCTTGTGCAAGTAAAAGTAGTTGTGTGTGGACTGAGGAGCAGGATCAGCAGTATTGCCAACTATTCCTTGCTTAATGAAAGTAAGAATATGCATGGATGATATTCTTACTTTCATTAAGAATATCATCCATTATATTGCAGGTTTTCTGGAACAGTGTGTGAATTAAGTGTCATGTAATACTTTTGAATCTGCATACTTCATTCCAGAATAGAAACCTCAGCACTTGATAAAACAGAGTTGCAAAAATCTGATTTCATATTGCTGACATGCAGAAATCAAAGATTTTGAAAGAAAATGCAAATGCCAGAAAGATAAAATATTCATTTTTGCTGGGTTTTTTTGTTTGTTTGTTTGTTTGTTTTTTAGAATAAAGGCTGTGAATCAGGCTCTGAATGATATATGAACAGCCTTGTTCTATGAGGTGCCGTTTAGGACATTATTCCTGTACACGCGCTCACACACACTAGTGAAACGCGCTCACACACACTACTGAAACACTCTCACACACACTAGTGAAACGCGTTCACACACACCACTGAAACACTCACACACACTACCAAACGCGCTCACACACACTACCGAAACACTCTCACACACACTACTGAAACGCGCTCACACACACTACTGAAACACTCTCAACACACCACTGAAACACTCTCACACACACTACCGAAACGCGCTCACACACACTACTCGAACGCGCTCACACACACTACTGAAACGCGCTCACACACACTACTGAAACGCTCTCACACACCACCGAAACGCGCTCACACACACTAGTGAAACGCGCTCACACACACTATTGAAACGCCTTCCTGTTTAGCCAGGAAGTTGTGTGAAGGAATAAAAACATGGCTAACATCACGCTGATGTCTACGAATAGCCTACAAGCAGCCTAAGTGAACAATATATTTGCCTTTTGACCATCTAAACACTGTTGTGTGGCACCAACCTATTGTTGCGACTACAAATGTGGACATGCTTGACAGCTGCATCAGAAGAGAAGTGTGTGTCTGACAATACCGCTACTACAATGAAATTTCATCTGAATCTTCATCATTTTTACATACAGTGCCTTGTGAAGTCTTCGGCCCCCTTGAACTTTTCAACCTTTTGCCATATTTCAGGCTTCAAACATAAAGATACAAAATTTCCAATTTTTTGTGAAAAATCAAGACAAGTGGGACACAATCATGAAGTGGAATGAAATTTATTGGATGTGTCAAACTTTTTTAACATCGAAAGTAATTTTGGCTAAACAGAAAGGCGTTTCAGTAGTGTGTGTGAGCGCGTTTCAGTAGTGTGTGTCAGCGCGTTTCAGTAGTGTGTGTGAGCGCGTTTCACTAGAGTGTGTGTGAGCGCGTTTCAGTAGGGTGTGGTGAGCGCGCTTCAGTAGGGTGTGGTCAGCCCGCGTTTCAGAGTGTGTGTGAAGCGCGTTTCACTAGTGTGTGTGAGCGCGTTTCAGTAGTGTGTGTGAGCGCGTTTCACTAGTGTGTGTGAGAGTGTTTCAGAGTGTGTGAGCGCGTTTACAAGTACCTGAATGTAACGAGTAGATGCACATAGCATA
>JAMQGT020013012.1:0-15582 GCA_024447675.2 Pterophyllum scalare | reverse complement strand
GAGCCAGGGCTTCCACCTCAGTTCCTCCGCTCGGTAATAGTCCACCACCTGTTGTCGTTCACGACGATCGTCGTCCGCGGGGTCCATTTCTGGGTTCGGGTCCTACTGTCACGGCTGGTGCAGGCAAGGCAGGGAGGACCCCAGAGCAGGACGCAGGACGAGAGCGGACGTGTGTTTAACACTCTTTATTTAAACGGCTGGGCAGGGCCAGCTACACAAACCACACCAAACTAAACTCAAAACTACTCAAAACACTCAAAAAACTTCAAAAACAGAACACACAGCCGACATCACACAGAAGAACAGACGAGGACCCGAACAAAGAACAAAGGAAAACCAAGAGCTTAAATGCACACAAGGGGATTAGGGCAAGTGAACACACCAGGGGACAACAGGTGAACCAAATGAACCTAACGATACAGGGGGAAGTAAACGAAACACAAAGCACAGGAAACACGAGACTGTCAAAAGAAAACAGGAAGTGACACAGGGGAACAGAGACGCAGACTTGACACAAGACAAGGACGCAGACCTAAATACAAAACATAACGCTGGGCCACCCGCCCAGGATCATGACAGTTAAAGGGTTCAGAGTCATATTAACACTAATTTTATTGCAGATACATGTGTCTACATTATGTGGGCATGTTATTTACAAACTTTAATACAATGAATATCTACAATCTTCCTTTTTTCTGTTTGGACTAACATAATTTTATACTCACCAGAGATAAAAGATCTGGCTGTTAACAGTCATGTGTGAATGAGTTTGCAAAGAGCTTGAAATGTTGAACATCATACCACACAGGACTGTAGATTGGCAAATATAAAAATTTTATATGAACAGTTTCTATAAACAGTTTATATGGTATCCAATCAGATAAACACAATTAAAACTCTGCTGGCAGCTTACTAAAGACAAAACAAAAAAGTTATCACGTCATGAGACAGTTAAAAAAAGACAAACATTATTTTAGCAATATATGAAATGATACTTGTGCGTGGGAACCTAAAACAGTTATCAACCAATTTGTCTTTTTAAAAGAAACATGTAACAATACATACGAATAAAAAAAATGCTCATATGAAAGTGAAAAAGGTTTCAAAGCCGCCACTTGGTGCTACAGCTCATTTACAATGCAGAACGCCATTTAGAAAAACAGTGAATAACTTTCATCTTCTTGTTTTTTGCTTTTTAATGCTCAGATGAAATAAACTCAGTTTTGTCCTCTGTTCAGTTTGTTTTGCTGACAAAGATCTCATTGTTAATTTGGAAGAATAAACGTAGGATTATTCAGTAGGTAAAGGTAATTTAGAACTGAATTTACTTTTTTTTTAAAGACTTAATCGAGTTAATGAATGACAAATCACAACATGTACACTATTTTATTTCTTTACGATATTGTCAAGAGTTTTTTGCGGTTTTACTTCAGTATAAACTTTTTCATCAGCTGCCGCAGGAGGGTGATCTTCCTGCAAATAAAGAAATGGTTTGTCAAACATGATTGCCAGTGGCTTCTTAGTTTAAACTGATGATTATGCTTATTTATACAGCATTCCCTGGTGTGTAAAGAAGTGTAAATGACTAAGCAAATGAGCTGAGGCACATATATTATTGCTTTACTTACCTTTGTCTCTTCTGACCTACCCTACAATAAAGCTTGACTAGCTTTATTGTGGGGGACCTGTGCATACAGCAGACTGCCATCTAAAGGAGCAGGGACAGATGATCAGGATTTTTTAAAAAGTGATTAAATTTTCTTTATATTTACATCCTTCTGTCCATCAACACCAAACTCATCACATGAAATGACTGGAGGAGGTTCCTGCTCTATTGAGCATGAAATTTTTTGACAATCTGTTTTTTGCTCTGCTGCTGTTAGCCCTCATTTCAGTGTCAGATTCAATCCTCTTACAGCCCTGGTCAACAGGGACAATATCAACGAGCCATTCCACTAAGCTCAAATCCAAATCTTAACTCTTCACTTCTCCTCCACCCCTGCCAAAATCAACACTCCAGTGAGGGATAATTATGCTGTTCAAACCATCGCTACCTGCTTAAAACAACAACATCATGATGTGGTCTAGCTGAAAGACTCCTCACATATTTCTTCACATTTTCCTCATGTTTCAAATCAGGCAAATTGTTTACCTAAACTGACTTTGTGTTATATTGCGATCGTACGTTCAGTTATTTTTGAAATGTGTTCAGTCACCTTGAGCATGTCCAGTGCAGAGGAGCGTACAGAGCACTACAATAAAGGCAGAAACTTCAGACATCATCAAACTAAAGACACACTCAAATATGGCAGAAATAAAACACTTGGGCTTTTACCAGTGGCTGCTGTGATTGGCTGCATTTTAGATTAAGATGTAAAATGCATGAAATTATCACAGATGAAGAAACAAACCTTTCTTAGATAAACTAAAGCAGCTCCACTCTAATCTGAGTCAGTGAACTAAAATGTAATCCAGGCTACAAACAACCATGTTGATAACAAACATGAGAGTCCTCTGTTCAAATGAACTGAAATGCTACAAATGACTGATACTCTGTTCTTCTCACTGAAACATGTTCTTCAGTCAGTATGAATCAAACTATAGAAGTCAGTGATGTACTCACAGAATAGGCCCAGCTCACAGAGCAAAGTGGGTCCCATCCTCACATCCAGCAGAGACACGTCTGAAAACTTCTACAACTTCCTGTAAAGAGAAAGAGTGAAGCAGCAGCTATGACACACCAACAACTGGGACCAACACAAAGACTTTTTTAAAACTTCTCTCTGCTTCCTTCCTTTGACTCAGAAATAACAAAACTTCACAGTTCTGACCACAGCATGCGTGCCATGCTTATCCTCCACTGCTGCTGCAGAAACATGTTATGAAACGGCCCAGAAAAACAAGAACACAGCTCTGGCTGCACCTTCCTATTCCATTTCATGAACCATTAGTAGCATGTGTCTTCAGACATATTCAGATATAATATTTACATAAATTCATTTATAAAAACTATTTATAATCTTAATAAATGTTTACAAATGTCCAAGCGCACAGAAATGTGAATATAAACCAATAAATACCAATAAACATACGTAAACATTAAAACCAAACTCCCATCTACACATTGTCTGCATGTTGTTACACAACTGGAACTAATAAAAGGTGTTTGTGCCTCGTGGAAATTCATTTGAACACTCTGGGAGGTGGAGAAGAGGCAGAGCTAACCCTGCCACCGTAGATGGTTAAAGGGGACTGGTAGGTGTGTCATAATTTGAGATCAATGATCATCTCTTTTGTTTTCCCCATTTTTAGGGAGAATTTATCATCTCTGCACCACTCTGTTTGGTGGCACATGTTATACATTCATTCATAGCAACACTTCAGCTGTTGGCCCCTTAAAAGCACTCACTGCACTAGGAGATGAGCTGTGCTGGCACCGAAAGTCCTGTGTTTAAGTGGTTTGGCAGAGTTTTTAGAAAGTGGAAAACATTATTACTCTCCTTCATGCCAGGAGTCATTGTTGCTTTGACTCTCTTAATACTGTGCACATGATGTATCATCCTGTGTTAGAGGCCTAATTGTCAGAGTGACCAGTAAGTCCACCTCACACCTCATGGCTTCCTTAAACGAACAACAGCTTCACACACACAGAGAGGGCGAGTCAGTCCGGGGAACTGTGGACCATGAAGGTTTCAATACTCAGTGATTTTTTTCCACAACACCTGACACCCTATGTTTTATAAACAGTTATGAAACCTGATTCATAAATCAATTAATGTTGATAGATGTCTCATACTCACTTAAGGTTGGTAAATCTTCACAGTAGGTGCTGGTAATCTACCACTTTTGCACAGAGTGAAATGTGTGTTGAGAAATGCTTTATTTGTTATCTGAACTGACCAAGCTGAGCTGATGTAAAGTGTGAAATTGGGGTTTGGTCATAAATTCACGCACAGGAAGTGAATGAGCTCAAGAAAACAGAAATAGTGTCCTGAAACAGAAATGAAGTCCTGCTCACTTGCCCTCTACCTGCTGTATTCATAGACAATGAAAGGCCTTCTCTTTTTTGGCATTCAATAACTACATCTGCTAAATTCAGATTTTGGAACTCATTTGTCAAATGCAATAGCAGTTGTATGAATGTTGCAAGTGATAAAAAGGAAGAATGTGGTTATAACATTTGTACTCTTTGGTTTCCTGATGAGTGTCTTTAAATAGATATTACGTAGCTGTGCCATGCTAGATGAGAAATTGTGTACATATCACAAATCAAACAAAGCTGCAAGCAGCAATCAAAGGAAGCATGCAATTCATCAGGACATAGTTGCTATGGCAATTTGATCACTTATAATTACTAGTGAAAAACCGCAGTGCTTACTGCACCAGCGACTAACGATGAAATGGTGCAAAACTTTTAGATTTTTCTTGAGGTTTTAGTTTGGTCTAATACTGGCAGAAAATAAATACTGTAATATTAGTAACATTATTTAACAAACTGCTATACATCACCACCACATGATGCAGATTATACAGCTCTTTTGGCTGACCACATATAAAACACTGTTAATCTGATATTTGGATCATTCAGTAGAGCTGCAAACACAGGCGTTGCATGAATGCTGTAAATACATGTGTGCTTTTTGATTGGTTTCCTGGTGCATCTCGACCATGCTAGACTTGACAATTTGTCCTCACATTGATGTGTCAGACTTTTAGCAGTAAATTTCGTGAGGTCATTAGAAGAAGAGGAAGACAAAAATGTAAAGGTTTCTCAAGCTCCACCTTTCTCTCAGGCTTCAGACACTCCAGCTGCTGCTATCCACAGGCTGCTCACCAAGCAAGCTAGCCTTAACAACCCTAGCTTTAAAGACATTTTCAAAGCCTCCTTATGCTTTTTGTCAGCCACTTTGATCTTATAGTGTTCAGCAAGTTTAAGAAGTTGCTCCTTGGTGCACTTCTCCAACACAGTCTCAGAAGGCAATTGTGGGGGCGTATTTATGCACTCCAAACCAGTGGGGTGAAAAAAGCAACCTGTGAACTGACAGCCCACAAGGCCACGGAGGTGCTCTCGAGCTAAAAGCTCTACCCATGTTCACTGCCACCTAGACACCCAACACCGTGAGTTCCCTTCTGAAACTCACAACTAAGCCTAACAGTGGATATGTCCTCTTTCTTAAAATGACACTATCAATCCCCTATATATAACCCAAGCACAAAGCAAAACAATTTAACTAATAACTACATGAAACCAAATACACCTCCCCCTACCACATACAAGCCTACATAAACCTGGCCTCTGTCCTCTCTCAACCATGACAAAGCACTGCTACAGAACATACAAAAAACACACAAAGCAGACCAAGCCAACAAGACACTCCATCCAAAACAGGAGGGAAAACAATATCCAACTAAACAATAAACCTAAGCCAAAAGACAAAGCAAACTGTCCTATCATAACTTAGATCCTGCATGAGCCCACTTGTCACAAGTAGTGATATTTTATCTGATACTGAAGCCCTGAGGCCTGTGTCAAGCAAAGGGGGCATTTCCAAATGAAGCCTGTGTTGAAACCTGTATCATTTATCAGACTATCACTCGTTAGGCGAAAGCCTAACGTGGCCTTGTTTTCTGAAATCACATGACTGCCTCAATATTTGATTAGAGTTGCTGGAAAAGACATGGGAAACAGAGTAAGTGTTCTGGGTGGCCTGAAGTGAGTCTAATCCACTGTTAAAGCAGCATAACCAGAAGCACCTGTATCCTCACCTGTACGAATTCTTCAGTCCTCTGTAAGAGAGTGTTTTCTAAGGCTGGGGAAGTTATACCAAAAAGAGGGCATTGCCTGAGCCCCAACACTGTCAAAATATCTTTATTTGTGAATAAAAATCAATAACGCACCCCCCCCCCACACACACATTTCCTGTAGCTGTTTATCCACAAAC
The DNA here is from genome assembly GCA_024447675.2 of Pterophyllum scalare. NCBI lineage: Eukaryota > Metazoa > Chordata > Actinopteri > Cichliformes > Cichlidae > Pterophyllum > Pterophyllum scalare. The sequence goes on along the minus strand of JAMQGT020013012.1, from coordinate 9,640 downwards.
ACACCACACATGGTCTATATGCAATACTTGTTGATGTACCACAAATACTGTGATGATACTTATATATACTACAATCAGCAAAGATTTATTTAATTTGGTTTTACAGTACCTCAACTTTTGTCAGATTTGGACATAATTGTGTAATTATGATAAACAATCCACCAGCCAACATGTAACAGTAGGAATGCTGTATATCAAATGTCCAGCAGATGTCAGTACTCCGTAAATGAACGGGGCTTCATGTGATCAGGCTTTTGGTGAAGCAGTTGGCCAAAAAGATTTGTCACATTCACTTGGCTTCATCATGCTATTACTAGTCACAAGGCAGCCCTCAGACAGAGACAAAGAGGAGAGACAAAACCAGCTGTGGTGCCACACAATATTTTATTTATTACAAAGAAAAATAAGAAACATGAGGTAAGAGGAACATAAGAGCTGGAGTAGAAAGCAGGGAGAAAGGTCATTAGCTCAGGCCTACTTAAACCATATGGCAGGCTCAACACAGGTGCACCCTAATTACATAATGACCCACTCCACCATTGATCCTCTGCAGGAGAAAACCCTGCAGAATATACAAGAAAGGGAGGAGCTGTAACATCATCTGATCCTCATTAGCACTCTTGCTGTTTAGCAGAGTGCACCCTAACCTTAAATGGCAGACATTTCCATCAAGCTGACACTTTTTTAATTTTGCAAGTTTCCTTTTTGTGGATGGTTTAGTTATCACCTCTCTTTAGTTCAGGACACCAGCGGCTGAAGAAGTGAGCTAAGGGTGGGAGGGTTTTGAGGAGCTTTGGGGACAGGTGTTGCTTGCCAGCAGAAGAGCCCCCTTTAGGACGGTTGGAAAACTAAATAAAATGTTAATCTCACCTCTGCGCCGCACTGGTGTCCAGACCTCTTGAGGCATAACAAGATTTTGTTGTTAATGAAAAGAAAATTGCTCACTCTAAGGCAATGCTTTTTGTTAATTGAAAAGAAATTAAACGTGTAAAAATGAATAAGCATAAATAAAGGAAAAACATTTGCATATTAATGCATAAATATATAGAGAAGAAAGTTCCATCACCTTGAGGATTTCCACAGCAGAGGGTAAGATTCAGCACTGTGATATATATATATATATATATATATATATATATATATATAATACCTCAAAATTATAAATGAAAACATTTAAGCGTTAGAATTTTACCAGAGATTTGACTCGCACTATGATTGAGTCAGTCAAAGAGGAAGTTACTCATGTACTCACAGAATAAGGAAAGCACACAGAGCAAAGTGTACCTCATCTGAAAGTTTGTCACTGCTTCTGAAAAGAGAAACACTGAAATGGTTGGATGAGAACTGTTGGATCTTTTTATTGCTGTGGTAGTAATGATTTCTAGTTTCATTTATTAATAAGTGGTCATTTATACACTGAATTAAAGAACATGCTGCTTTACAGAAAAAAAAACTCAGAGCTCTTCTTGTAAAAGTAAATATGTTTGGTACAGAAGTGCATTTGAATCATCATTCTGATTGTGAAAACTGCCACATATGACAGGCTTAAAAAAAAAAAAGAAAAGAGTGCAGGCTTTCTACAACCTCTTTTTCTCTGCTACTTCTCCTTTACAAGTCATACACTAACATACTGATGACATCTTATTTTTAACTGTTTACACTTCTTGTTTTACGTGGACAGCAAACAAAGTCACAAACTGCCCAAATAATTGTTTGTGAAAATGATCTGTCACAGTGGTCTGCCCTGTGTGTACACAAACAGTTTAAGTTAAAACCAGCTTTAAAGGAAACAATCTACAATGGCACCACATATGCAAGTCTTGAGTTTCTGCCTTATATCACACACTACCTAAACCTAGTGGGCTGAGAGCAAACAGCAGAGAAAATCTTCTTGTCAGTACGTAGTTTGCATGAAGTTGAAATTCTGGCTTCTGCTTTAACTGCAAGTGCACACAGAATGAAACAAAATGAATTCCAGGTTAAATTTAGATTTCCTCTGGGACTATGGGTTCTTCACATATTAAAGCAATCACAGGGTAACGAGAAGTAGAGGCGCTGGCAGTTAGCATGTGTTTACTAAATTTAAACTAACTTCCCTTTCACAATTTTAAAGGCATGCTGCTAGATCAGGGTTTTGACATCACATCAGCTCTTGGTGCGTCTGCATACAGCAACAAACTACTTGTTTTCAGGAACCGTCTGAAATTAAAAATGCCATGGAGCTAAAGCAGGGGTGGCCAAGTTGAGGCCTCGAGAGCCGGTGTCCTGCAGGTTTTAGATGTGTACCTGATCCAACACACCTGAATCACATATAGAAGTCATTAGCAGGACTCTGGAGAACTTGACTGCATACTGAGGAGGTAATTCATTTGATTCAGGTGTGTTGGATCAGGGACACATCTAAAAGCTGCAGGACACCGGCACTTGAGGCCTGGAATTGGCCACCCCTGAGCTAGAGGATCAACTGGAGTATTTTGAATAAAATGTGTATGGTGATGCTTTTTTTAAAAATGAGATAGAAGAGTGAAATAGAAGTAATGGCTTTAGAGTGAACGACTAAAAAAAAGATACTGAAATAAATACTAAATAACTTTAAGAGCTCATGCTGTTTATTTAACTCTACAAGTTTATTCAAAAATGGTCAACTGTATTCAGGAAACTAAAAAGAACAATTTAGTCAAATTTATTGGTATATATATATATATATATATATATATATATATATATATATGTATACATATGGGGATGACTGGCCTCTGGCGGGGCTAGCCTACCCTAGTCGCTGGTTCTTTGGGGCTCTTGTTACAGATGCAAAATTTGGTGACAATTGGTTATCGGTTAAAATGTGAAAAAAAAATCAAAGACATCCTGTCCCATATTTGAGCACACATTAATAATATAGTTGAATTTCACAATACCGGAAAATAAAGCATGTCATACTTTTTTCTTAGTCACAAAAATAAAGAAAATGTTATTTTCAGTCCAATTTTATGCTGGATTGAGCAAATATGAAAGGTTTTACCAAACAGTAGAACAGAATTCTGGAGTTTCCAGATGGTCCTCTAATTATATAACTGGGAAAATTATTGTTAAATGTGCATATTATTTTTAATGAGCCACAAAAGGGGATTGTTGTAAATTAAGCAACTGTTACATACAGAAATAGAAATTTGTGATTGTGTGATTGCACAGTTGGTTTTATATGAGCACTAAGTAATAAATTTAATTTCTTTTAACTATTCATTTATACTGGACAACAAGTGATTTGAGTGTGTCTGATGAATGAGTCCTCTCTTAACACCTTCAATTTTATCACATATTTACTTCCAAAAGAGCTCATATTAAATAATAAATGTTATAAGCTTTTTTGTGTGTTCTACGCAGTTTATTCCAGAGGAAGCTTACAAATTTTTTCAACCTTGTATAAAATGTATTCTTAGTTGAAAGTTGGCTCCCCTCTTCCTCCTCTGCACCAGTCCTTCCTTTGGCAAAGTTGTTCCAGAATTCCAGAATAAAGTTTATAAAAACATATTAAATTGTTTATATGACACACATAATGAGAAAAACACAATAAAGGTCTGCTGGCAGCTTACAGAAGAGAAAACAAAGAAATAAAAATTTTCAATTCTTAAAAACGGTTTACAATAAACAAGATTTTAGGAATATGTCAAATGATTCTTAATCACTTCAGGGCAACAAAAATACTGGTTGAAAAAAAACAAAACAGAAAACATCTGTAAATATACATGTTACAATATGTGCAGTTCAATAAGTGCTCATGTGAAAATGAAAAAGATCCTTATCATAAAGTCACATCATTACTTTCTGCTAAAGCTCATTTACAAAGAAAGAAAGCTTTTCATAAAAGAGTGCATAAGCTTGTTTTCCTTTCAATAATCTGTTAAATTCAAGTGAAATAATTAAAAAATTTTAATGCACTCAGTTGTTTTTGCAGACACAGATCTTGTTATGAATTTGGAAGGATGGATGATGGATTATTCAGTGGTTAAGGGAGATTTGGCATTGTTTGTGTTCTGACTTCAGAATAAACTGTTTCCTCAGCTGCTGCAGGAGCGGATTTTCCTACAAAAAAAAATTAGTCAAAGATGATTCCTAGTAGCATCTTAGTTCAAACTGTCATGAAATACAGTGTGGCAGGCAGGATTGGACTCAGAAAACTTTATTTGCTGAATCTTACTAATAAGAAGGCTAAACATAAACAGGCTGGCAGCGAGCCTCACCTACATAAACAAAGATATTTTATTACTTTACCTACCTTTGTCTCTCTTGGTTTTATCTTTATTGTAGAAGACCTGTGCATACAGCAGGCTGTCATCTAAAAAAGACGGATGTACAAATAAATGCGATTAAAAAAAGGTGGAGTGCTTTAATTTCCTTTTTATTTACAACCTTCTGTTGTCAACACCGAGCTCATGACATTAACCGACTGAAGCAGGTTCTTGCTCTAATATAGATGATATTTTAGAATAATCTGTTGCAGTCATGTTTAAATCATGTCTTTTTCTGCTCCTGTTAAGCCCTCATTTCAGTGTCAGTGTCATCAGTTTAACGCTCGTCCAACCGTAGTCAGCAGGGCCCTTCCTGTGAGCTCAAATCCAAATCTTAAGCCTCCCTTCTCCTCCACCTCTGCCAGAATCTACAATCCAATGAGGGGTGTACCTATTCCAGCTCATCCCGTTATTACCTCTAAAAACAATAAAAACATGATGTAGTCTGGTCAACAGACTCCTTTCATGCTTCTTTACATTTTTCCTATGTTGCACATCAGGTAACTTGTGCAAATAATCTTTAAGTCTTTCCTTGATTTTACTGATTAAAAATTTCACAGGATTCGATATTAAACTCGGCCCCTCAGTTCCTTCTTCTTGTTTGTTTTTGAGAAGATTTTTTTTCTGCAGACAATATGGGAAAGCTTTTCTACATAAAATACAGATTGTCACGACAATCTTACTAGGCACAAACAATAATGGAGTTCAGAATAAAATGCTTCTTCAGCTGCTGCAGCAGAAATTATTAATTGGAAATCATTACAGTAACATCTTAGTTCAAACTGATGATTGCTTTTGTTTATACAGTTTTTCTTGGTGCGTAAAAAATAGTGAACAAGAAAGCAAAAGAGATGAGGTGTATATTTTATTACTTTACCCACCTTTGTCTCTCTTGGCTTTAGCTTTATTGTAGGAGACCTGTGCATACAGCAGGCTGGCATCTAAAAGAAAAGGATGGAGAGATGATCAGGATAAAAAAGGATGGAGTACTTTAAATTTCCTTTTGATCTTCATGCTTCTGTTGGTCAGTCCTAAATCATCACATGGACTGATGGAGGTTCTCAAAGTTGAACTTTTTGACAATCTTTTGTCCTGTTTATAAACCTGCTTCTTTCTCTGCTGCTATCAGCCTCATTTTAGCTCAGTTTGATCCTCCTCCACCTTGCTCAGCCGGTCCGGTGTCAGGAAGCCCCCCCAGTAAGCTCGAATCTAAAAATCAAGGGCCTGAGTGCAGAATATGACATCACTAGGATGATTGGTCATTTCCTGCTAATAGTTCCACCTCTGTCAGAACCTACACTCCAATGATTGATATTACTGTACAAGGTCATACCGTTATTACCCTATTAAAACAACGATGTCACAGTGGGGTCTGATCAAATCATCACGTTTCTTCATGTAATCTTTGAGCCTTTTCTTCTCATTCACAGCATTAGATATTAAACTCGGCCCCTCAGTTGCTGCTTCTTGTTTGTTTTTGAAAATGTTTTATTTTTGTGACACATAACTGCAGATAATATGGGAATGTTTCTACTTATAATGTTCAGAAATACAGATTGTAATGACCTTTTAACCAGGCACAAATAATAATGGTGTCTCTAACTGACCAGTCGGTCAAACAAAAATCGGCTGTTACAAATTAGCAGTTGTGCCAAATAACTGCAGAGTATTTAGATGGGTCCCCTCAGTAATGGTTTACCTCTGATATTGGACTAATATGAAAAATAATAAACACTATGCCGGCTAATTTCCAGGCTATCATTTGAAATATAGAGTCCCTTTTACAGTACATTACATACAAATTCCATATAATGTTTATAGGCTAAAATATGACAAGGCTTAAAAAGTATAATGATTACAACATAACCTACATGCTACCACTTTCTGTTTCTGCACAGCTCCTAAATGAATATACAGTAAAAGATGTCATGGAAATAATAGCATTAAACTACACTGACGGAAAAAAAAAAACAACCCTGGAATCTTTGAAATGAAAAGTATATGATGGTTCCTTGGTTTATTATTTAAAAAAATATCACTGCTCATAACCCACCGCCAGTTAAACTTCAGAAATATCTGAATTTATTTCTCCTGCTTTGGTGCAAATGAGAATAAGAACAGGTGCACTGGAGAGGCAACAACAAGACAAACCCAAAAAGGGAATGTTTCTGTGATCAGTCTATAGGTCTTTAGCAATGCTCCTCTTGCTCCTCCACATACAAAGGAGCAGGTTCAAGGTCTTCTACGATCCTGTCTAGCTCTGTATGTGTAACGGCCAGTGTCCTGGTATCTCCACTACACTCTTCAAACTGGGAGACATAGCAAAACGTCTTCCAATAGCACTAGCACTTTCAAACCTCAAAACTGGACATGTAACTGATTTTGTAATGACACTGTAATGATCAAGTGTTCCACCTCTTTTTTTAATTATTATTATTTAAATTTTTTAATTATTTAATTAAAATACATTTATTAAAGCATCTAAATTTTGTACTTCTATAACATAAAATGCTTGCTGTTCTTAGTGATATTTTTAAACTCAATCAAGGCATTCGTGGCATCTACAGATTCAACTGAAATAAAGTTACACATTTTTACATAAGTGAACGTAATATCAAAGAGTTAGCACACTTAAATACCACTGTGTGTACTTTACCATTTTCATTGTCATCATGGCCACTGAGTGATTCATTGAGACAAGCATCACCTACAAAATCAAGGCAGTGTTAGACAATAATTAAAATTCCTATATATGGATTTGATAATCTTCTAAATTAGAATACCAGAAACTGACAGGGACAGCAACAACAACAAAAGTTGTCATGGTTAAGGCTGACCTTGGAGAGGAGAAGTGTGTTGGCTGTGTTGAGCTTCATCCTGGTTGATCATGTGGTTTGTAGCAGAGCTCTGATTTGTTCTCTTAGTCCTGCTGGAATGTAACATGGAGTAAAACAGTAGATTTAATAAGAAACACAGGATGTAATTCTAGTGTGTTAAAACGAGAGAGATTTGAACCAACCTGATAAAACTTGAACCTGTAAAAAAGAAAATGACATGTTTTTTAATGTTATTAATTTATTGCAAACTGTTCTAGCCCTGTAACAGTATAGGCAATGCTCAGGATTCATCTATGATTTTGAACAATTAAATAATATTCCATAAATATCAGAAGGAAACTGTCTCACCCTTTGAGTTTTTGAAGCGAAACAACAGCAGCAGAAGCAGAAGAATCAGTAAAACTCCACAAACGACTCCAACAATCAACAGAATAAGAAATGAAGATTCTTCAGGCTCGGCCAATGCTTTAACAAATAATAGACATTAATTAGATGCATGTATACAACTTTACCAACAGACTTTATATTATATTATATTTACATTCAAAACACATGCACTAGTACTACTTATAATACCTGTACTCCTACTAATAATTGAAATAATTGAAATGAGTGCTGAGGCACATGGTGTGTTAAAGTCTCCAACACTCTGCTGACTCAATAATTGCAGAGCTTCAAACCTCATATATATATATATATATATATATATATATATATATATATATATATATATGTATATATATATATATATATATATATATATATATATATATATATATGTATATTAATACTGTCACTGAAGTAATAAATGCAGTCTGTTGAAGACTTTTCATTATGCCTCTGCACGTGTAGTCTCTATTGCAGAGTTAAAAAGCATATTTAACATTTCTTTGGAAGTTTGGTAGCTCTCCATTCACACTCCCACTCAGTGGCTTCTCTGTGGATCTGACATCTAATAATTATCTTCTCTACTCTGAACACCTGAAGCCAAATGTCTTTCAGTATCACAAAGGTAGTGCTTTTCTTTAAATATTACAAAAATGAAAAAAAAATTCCACATATTTGTTTTCCTAGGACACTCACTGATGTGAAACTCACTATTTTGATCAATGCTGAATGACTCGCTGTACTGTGTGTAGTAAACTGGGTCTCCTCTTCCTCCTCTGCACCTGTAGAGTCCTTCCAGTGAGACTCTGATTTGTCCATTTGAGAGGAAAACTGCATCCTGTGTGGTCAGAGGCTCAGAAGTATTCTCATTTCTGTACCAGTAGTATTTCCATCCAGATGATGGTTTCACTGAGCAGCTCAGGGTCACACTGCCCCCTACTGGACTGTCTCGCATATCAGAAGTTATTTCAGCCTTTGGTTTATCTCCTGTTGAATTTAGACAAAGACAGAAACAAAATATATTCTATCCTCCTCAGAGAGGTCAGGATCACACTGCCCTGATGTTGCATTTTATCCTCTCAATGCTGCTTTTTTGTTTGTTTTACTCCATTTCATTAAGATGTTTCTTTTCATACTTAAATGAGTTATTTTCCTTATTTTGTGTGATGCCTTCTTATTTCCACCACAACACAGGATTCACTAGATGATATGAGACTTCTTATTAATGTAAGGTTCAGATACCAGACCACACAGGAGGACATGTACATTAAAGCTGCACCTGAAAATTTGAATTAGTAGCACTTTAATTATGGTCCTTCTCACTTTTAATTTCTGATCTTAATAAAGTTTGTTTAAAAGTCTAAAAGTATCTAAATTCAAGTATCTAAATGTTTCAAGAATCCATTTAATGATGCTTCTATTTGAAATTGCAAAATGTTTGTTTCATACGTGAAACATGTTTCAAGGTCGCTCAAAGTACACCAAATATTATGTTCACATCACTTGGCTCTGTTGACCATTGAAAGTCACTATCCCTTCTGCAAGGCTGCCTTATCCCACAATAATCCAGCTGAACAAGAGAAAAGAAATAGATTACTCCTTTGAGTTCTATTAGTCAGCAAGACACCTAGTAATCCAAGAAAACACACACACATATTACACTCTCTAAATAACTACTCATAGATTACATCTTTTGGAAAACATATCTATCTCCATCTGAAATATTAAACAAATCTACTCTACTCTCCAACTGGTCACCTCCTACAAGCCTCCTTTCTTTTGGTGTTTTTTTTTTATTTATTTTTTTACGTGTACAAACGTCTAGAGGCTCAGCTGTGAAAACTTTCCATGGGTGCCAATGCCCAGTCTAACACCCCCCCCCCACACACACACACACACACTACATCAGTCTACCTAGTTACAAATAACATTTTCTTCTGTTTTTGTTTTTTTATTTCTTTCTTTCATCATAGCACTGAGGTGATAGAGCACCAGGTCAGCATCGTCCTCACTACACCAGCTGAAAGTTTACAACATAAAGTGTCTGACAAACTGTCTACAGTGAGGCTGCTATCAGCTGCAGCTCTCTGACAAAAAATGTAACATGCCATTTCATACCTCCTGTCC
>JAMQGT020013011.1:0-30290 GCA_024447675.2 Pterophyllum scalare | reverse complement strand
ACATCATGATGTCATGAATCACTTGGACACTTTACCTCCACTGCCATCACTTTATCCATACACCACATATACATTTTTATTTATTACACTCTCACCCATATAATGCATACCGTCTATGCTGTGTACCTTACGGGCTACAAATGTATATAGTGTTTTGATGTGCGTGTATATGTATATGTGTACTGGTATTCAAATATATTTTATGTATATAGTGTCTTCTATTCTATTTTATTTTATTTGTTTAATTCATTCTTCTGTGTACTGAGTTGATGTAATGTGAATGTAAATTTCCCCATCGTGGGATCATTAAAGTTTTCTCTTATCCTCTTATCTTATTTATAAATTACTCCTTTCCTGTTTTCTAAATGATGCTTCTCTTCAAGGTATCCATCATAGCAATTCTCCCCCATCTGCTGCTTTGCTCTAATGCTCTGTCTTTCTGATGACTTCAGCTTCAACTTATAGTGATCCTCAGAGATCAGAATAAATCTGTTTACAGTTTTTTTTCTGTTTATTTATTTCATTGTTGTACTCAAGTGATGGAGCAACTGATCAGCATTACACTCCCTATACCAGCTGAATAAGTGTCTGACAAAATACAATGAGCTGCTATCAGCTGCAGCTCTCTGACAAAAAATGTAACAAGCTTTGTAGGCACGTTCATTTCTCCTGTGCTGAACATTGTGTGTGACATTTGTACAATGTAGATCCCACAACAAACATGACTTACTTGATGCTGACAGTGTGAAGGCTTCACTCCACCCTGTTGAAGAATATGAGTCATCTCTGCGTCGACTCTTACACATGTAGTCTCCACTGCTGGACTCAGAAACTCTGAATGTCAAATAATAATTGTGTGTCCACTGTGTGGTTTGCCCGGGTCCTCTCCATTCATACTCCCACTCAGTGGGTTCACCTCCTTCCTGCACCTCACATGTCAGAGTGATCATCTCACCACTGAATATCTGAGTCCAGTTGTGTTGTTGTTTTACAGCAACTTTATTGGAAACTGTTTACAGATGTTAACAGTTGAGACACAAACAGAAACATGAAATCAACAGAGAAAACTTAACATTGTATGTTTGCTAATCATGAGCGAATGTTTCAAACTAAATTACTGAACTCACAGGTTATGTTAATGGTGACTTCACCACGTATGCCAGTGTAGAAAACTGGGTTTCCTCTTCCTCCTATGCAGCTGTAGATTCCTCCTTGAGATACTCTGATAACATTGTTGTGTTGATCATCTCGTCTGATTTGAACCTCAGTGGTGTTTTGGGTGCGTCTGAACCACTCATATTCCCACTCAGCAGGATTTCCCGCAGAGCAGGTCAGTGTCACACTGCCCCCTACTGGTATGATTGTTGTTCCTGGTGTCAGTCTGGTCCTGGGTTTACCTGCTGTTGATATAGAGGAGGAAAAACAACACAAGGATGTTACAACAGTAACTCAGGTTGTAGATCTGTAAATAATCCCGGTGTAACTGTTTGCCCATTCTCTGACCTGAAGAAGTCACACTGCATGTAAACTAAGACATTTACAGGGCTCTTTCTGCTTTTTGGTTTAGATAACACAAACATCAGTCACCTTAAACTTCATGAAGCTTTTGCTGTTTCTTCTTTTCCCCTTTTAAATGTAATTTTATCCACAGTGGTTGCTTTACTTGCTGCTTTGTATCAGTTCATACAGATACAAATATAGATGTCCTGGTTAAAGTTTCAGCATGAGAAAAAATTTCCATGATGACATCATTTAAATGTATGTTGGGAATTTTTATCACTATGATATTGTTATTTCACTATCACTATTTTATATAATTTCTCATCAATTATGTTAGTCATGCACACTGGTATTCTATATCATTTATTAGTACCTATATTAATCACACATGATGATCACTGTGTGCTTTAGATCAGTAAAATAAGACTGAGGCCTGTTGTATTCACTTCCTTGGATGTCAGGGCCTCACCTTTAGCTGCTAAACTAGGACAGTGTGCCCTTGGAATTTGGGATTGTAGACCCACCTGGGTTCGTTTAACATAATTAATAAATTTTCTATACACAGAAAAGACTGCCTTAATGAGTGGGAGTTGGGACAGCTGTCAGTGGGACTATTTTAGGGGAGGTAGGGTCACATGGGAACAAGTCTTTAATTAACTGCTGGTAGAGCAGGAGTGTAAAATGGTGGCGTTCAACGGTCATTGGTCTATTTTATGTAAATAAGGATGGGTCAAAGGCAAGTGGGCAGTTACCATGTTTAAGGGTATAAAACAGGGTGCTTGGTCTGGGCTTCTCACTTTTATTTCACTCACTTCTTTTTTCCCCACTCTGTTTTACTTCATTTTTCACTTCTTACTTTTTAACTTCACTCACTGCCCTGTCCTCTCCTTCTACTCTTCCTGTTCCTGCATCTTTCTCTGTGTTTCTCTCTTATTCTCTCCATCTGTGTCTGTGTTTATATCTCAGTCTTAACTAAGTTACTGTCTGGGTTTTGTGTAACTAAGATGTCTAATAAACAGCCTGCACCCAGTTCATCCCAGTAATTTTTTTGGACAATTTGGTTTTAATCGGGTTTGAATTTTTGGCCAAAGGGAACATGGAGATACTTAAAAATGTTACCAACATGTATTTTATAATTCAGATGAGTATTTGAACAGAGATCATAAATTTATGCTGTTGTTCACCGAAGACTTACCTAATACAATTACAGAGACAGTGTTACTGTCCTTTGTATCACCTAAGCTCTTCCTGCGACCAGTACACTGATATTTACCACTGTAACCTGTATCTGTAACTGGTAATGTGTAGTCTTTGTGCATGTTGTAGGGGATGAATTCTCGACCATCCTTGTTGAGTTTGTATTCCCAGTCAGTGTCTGCTCCTTCATTCATGTCACATATGAAGGTAACAAACTCTCTGATGAAAAAAAAGGACCAGTTGGGTTCAATGGTTAGCTCAGCATCTAGAATCCAAAACAACCACACCATTAACAATCTAACAAACTTTTATGCACTATGGGAGGCAACATCTGTGTTTATACTGTATGTTAATAAAATGAGGAAAATATTGAGTAAGTAAAAACAAACAGAAGTGGAAAGTGCTTAAGATTTGAAATGAATCTTTGTTAATAAATAAAAAGAAATAAATGAAAAAGTGAAAGTGTTCAGTCACCTTGAGCGTGTCCAGTGCAGAGGAGCGTACAGAGCACTACAATAAAGGCAGAAACATCAGACATCATCAAACTAAAGACACACTCAAATATGGCAGAAATAAAACACTTGGGCTTTTACCAGTGGCTGCTGTGATTGGCTGCATTTAGATTAAGATGTAAAATGCATCAAATGATCACAGATAAAGAAACAAACCTTTCTTAGATAAACTAAAGCAGCTCCACTCTAATCTCAGTCAGTGCACTAAAATCTAATCCAGGCTACAAACAACCATGTTGATAACAAACATGAGAGTCCTCTGTTCAAATGAACTGAAATGCTACAAATGACTGATACTCTGTTCTTCTCACTGAAACATGTTCATCAGTCAGTATGAATCAAACTATAGAAGTCAGTGATGTACTCACAGAATAGGCCCAGCTCACAGAGCAAAGTGGGTCCCATCCTCACATCCAGCAGAGACACGTCTGAAAACTTCTACAACTTCCTGTAAAGAGAAAGAGTGAAGCAGCAGCTATGACACACCAACAACTGGGACCAACACAAAGACTTTTTTAACTTCTCTCTGCTTCCTTCCTTTGACTCAGAAATGACACAATGCATGGGTGACATGTTTATCCTCTCCTGCTGCTGCAGAAAAATGTTATGAAATGGCCTGTAACACAAATGAAACAATCATAGACAAACAGTAAATTGCATTATGCATGTGTGAGCTTGACTGAGGCAGGGGGGGGGAGCAAAATGAGGATATCACAAGTTTTAAATGTGAAGTACATTAATGTAACAGCCCAAGAACACAACTCTGGCTGCACCTTCCCATACTATATGCACACTGATTGCACCATATATGGACATGTTAAATACTCTTTTCATAAACCATTTGTACAGGGGTGGCCAACTCCAGGCCTCGAGGGCCAGTGTCCTGCAGCTTTTAGATGTGTTCCTCATCCAACACACCTGAATAACATACAGAAGTCATTAGCAGGACTCTGGAGAACTTGACTGCATTCTGAGGAGGTAATTCAGCAATTTGATCCAGGTGTGTTGGATCAGGAACACATCTAGAAGCTGCAGGACACTGGCCCTCGAGGCCTGGAGTTGGCCACCCCTACATTCAGATATAATATTCACATAAATCAATTTTCAAAATAACTTAATTTTTAAAAACCTCCAAATGTACAGAAATATTAGTCATATATGTATGTATGTGTATATATATATATATATATATATGACCGTCCATGTGATGGAACCAGTGACGACACATGTGGTGGTTGAGATCAAGTTTGATTTTGAACTTTTCCTTCTAAATGTCTTCTAGATCTGTCTGGAAATTATCTAAATCTACAGTGGTGTGAAAAAGTGTTTGCCCCCTTCCTCATTTCCTGTTTTTTTGCATGTTTGTCACACTTAAGTGTTTCGGAACATCAAACCAATTTAAACAATAGTCAAGGACAACACAAGTAAACACAAAATGCAATTTGTAAATGAAGGTGTTTATTATTAAAGGTGAAAAAAATTTTGGCCCACTCATCTTTGCAGAATTGTCCTAATTCAGTTACATTAGAGGGTTTTCGAGCATGAACGGCCTTTTTAAGGTCATACCACAACATCTCAATAGGATTCCGGTCAGGACTTTGGCTAGGCCACTCCAAAGTCTTCATTTTGTTTTTCTTCAGCCATTCAGTGGTGGACTTGCTGGTGTGTTTAGGATCATTGTCCTGCTGCAGAACCCAAGTTCGTTTCAGCTTGAGTACACGAACAGATGGTCGGACATTCTCCTTCAGGATCTCTTGGTAGACAGCAGAATTCATAGTTCCATTTATCACAGCAAGTCTTCCAGGTCCTGACGCAGCAAAACAGCCCCAGACCATCACACTACCACCACCATATTTTACTGTTGGTATAATGTTCTTTTTCTGAAATGCAGTGTTCCTTTTACGCCAGATGTAATGGGACACACACCTTCCAAAGAGTTCCACTTTTGTCTCATCGGTCCACAGAATGTTTTCCCAAAAGTCTTGGGGATCATCAAGATGTGTTTTGGAAAAATTGAGACAAGCTTTAATGTTCTTTTTGCTCAGCAGTGGTTTTCTCCTTGGAACTCTGCCATGCAGGCCATTTTTGCCCAGTCTTTTTCTGATGGTGGAGGCATGAACGCTGACCTTAACTGAGGCAAGTGAGGCCTGCAGTTCTTTGGACGTTGTTGTGGGGTCTTTTGTGACCTCTTGGATGAGTCGTCGCTGCGCTCTTGGGGTAATTTTGGGCGGCCGGCCACTCCTGGGAAGGTTCACCACTGTTCCATGTCTTCGCCATTTGTGGATAATGGCTCTCACTGTGGTTTGCTGGATTCCCAGAGCTTTGGAAATGGCTTTATAACCCTTTCCAGACTGATATATCTCAATTATTTTCTTTCTCAATTGTTCCTGAATTTCTTTGGATCTTGGCATGATGTGTAGCTTTTAAGGATCTTCTGGTGGACCTTACTGTGTCAGGCAGCTCCTATTTAAGTGATGTCTTGATTGAGAACAGGTGTGGCAATAATCAGGCCTGGGTGTGGCTAGAGAAATTGAACTCAGGTGTGAAAAACCACAGTTATAGTATGTTTTAACAAGGGGGGCAATCACTTTTTCACACAGGGCCATGATGGTTTGGATTTTTTTTCACCTTTAATAATAAACACCTTCATTTACAAATTGCATTTTGTGTTTACTTGTGTTGTCCTTGACTATTGTTTAAATTGGTTTGATGTTCCGAAACACTTAAGTGTGACAAACATGCAAAAAAACAGGAAATGAGGAAGGGGGCAAACACTTTTTCACACCACTGTAGATCCAGTAGCAACAAAAAAGAGAAGCTGCAACACATGGACCCAAATGGACAGGAAGAAAAAAACTACATGCATCAAGTGCAGGAAACAACTGCAACAAACACAGAACTGTCCCTCATGTGTTTTATATTCTGACCTGAGTCTGTGCAGTTTCTAATTCAGTTCAAAGACATGAATATGATCAAGAAATGTGTTTCATTTATGTTTGTTCATGAGCAAAATGTTTTTCTGGGCACCAATTACCTCCAATAATAATTACTAATAATAAAAAATACATAATTCAGATGGCTTCAAAGTGATGTAGATGTATAAATGAAGAAAGGAGATTAAAAGCTTCAGCAAGCAAGAGAACAGACTTTCCCTGTTTCCTTCCTGCCACAGATATGATCATCCAGTAGACTACTGCTGCTATTTGCAAGGAACCATGAATCACTGATGATACACTAAAGGCTGCTGCACAGAATCATACTTTAATTCTGCAATAAATACATTTCCATCTAGAATGAATAAATTAATGTGTACAGGGTGTACCCCACCTCCCAGCTGGGATAGTCTCCAGCCCACCTGTGACCCTGTTATATAAGCAGAAAATGGATTCATAAAGAAATATCAGCTCAAAAACAGAGATGTCATACTCACTGATAGTAAATGTTCACAGCAGGTGTTGGTAATCCACACACTCTAACACAAAACCTGTAACTAAATATACATATTTTTTCATTTTAATTAAAGCCAAGCTTCAGTAATGTAAAGTATCCTATTACATCACTGCAGACTCCTCTAAGATGAAACTCTGGTGTGGTCCTAAATTTACCGACAGGAAGTGCGCGAACTTGAGCAAAACTGAAATGTGTCAAAAATACAGAAGTGAGTGTGAGGCAAGATGATGTCCTGCCCCCTCTTCCAGCTCGCCTCTGTTGCCTTATAAGTTAAAAAGTTCCTGTAACTGTTGCATTAATAGAGATGTCAGCTGTTGGTTGTTTTTTTTTTAATACCACCCAGTAACAGTGTACCAAAGGCTCAAATCCACTGAGATAAAACTGAAGGAATACTTTAACTGAAATCAAATATCAATTTCGTAAAAATACTGTGTGACTCTTCTATGAACCGTTTCCACAGAGAACAATTAAAGTAAATTCAGATTTTTAAAGCTCTTTTGGCCGACCACATATGAAATATTGGCAGTTTGATATTTAGAGAGCGGAGCAGAGCTGCAAACCCAGCCGTTGTATGACTGTTATATTTGTGGTTCTTGTTTGGTTTCCTGGTGCATTTTTTTATATAGATTTTAAACAGAGGTGTGATGGTGCCAGGCTAGAATTCACACTTTATAACAACAAAGCTGAAAATTTCTTACTTTACTCTTTATGTGGACAGAAGTTGAAGAGGAAGAAGAAAATGTGTAAGAAGAGATAGAAACATGATTAAGGCGTTGCTGCTTGGGGCCCAATTACACTTGTTGATTTAGTAGATTTAAACAAACAAATAAACAAAAATTTGTTAGTTGCATTTAAAGATTGAGCCATGCATGCTGTGTAGTTAAAGCAACTCCAATTCATTTCCTCATTCATAAAGTCACTGTCAGGAGGACAGAGAAATCAATTCATCTGCAGACTTTTGTGTTTCTACAAGCACTGAAATCCCAGTTAGAAGTTAATTCCTTTTTTTTGTAACATTTTGTAATCATTCATCAACAGGCTGTAAGAACGGAGACAGCAGTTATGTCACAGATGTTTATTCAACACAGCTGCAGCTGTGAGACTATTTAAACCACACTTGTCTATATCAAGTGTTAGAATACAGAACACACTGATCAACGACCCATACTCAATCATTGGTCGTGTTGCGAAAGGTCACTTATGGAAAAATGTCATCAACATGTTGAACATATTATGGTATGAGTATGAATCTCAACATATTTTCCAGTCACCTAGATTGGTGATCACAGTCTCTATAACGGATCTGCAAACCACGTCCGAGTCCATCTGCACAGCAGGAGGGTCCAAAGATTAGATCCAGATCCATCTAGATCTGTTAATAGTGGCTTCATTTCTGCATTCTTTAATTAAAATGTCTCATCCTCCCAAACCTGCACTGAAACATTTAAACCCTCTAAAGCTGAGACGTGTTTGCACTTATTGATAAAACTTTACCTTCATTACACACTTGGAAAGCTGTTTTGAATCAGCTAAATATAAAACCACAACTGACCTCTGACCTTTAACAGTAACTCAGTGAAACATCTCTGCTGTGGCTGTCAGAGAGCCGTCATCTATAAGTGAAGCTGATCTTAGATCAGATTAGAAACAGTTAAACTGGGAACATTAAAGCAGTTTTTCTGTAAATCTCATTACTCATTTTTATCCAGTCATTGCAGAAATTATGAAATTCTTCATTACAAATGAATGCAGTGAGGTTGCTATTCCATCAAAAGATGAATTGATGGAATTACTGAATATTTAAACAATTAAATGATCATAAACTGTGGCATAAACTATTTTTATTAAATAAAATAACTTACATGAGGGCAGTCGCTGCTGCTGTCTCCATCCACTAACACATAGGTCAGTCAGTAAACTGTTGTTTGGAGCTGTTGCTCCAAATTATCTTCACTTTCTGTCTCCTCTATTTTATTAGGATTCAGCTTGATCTGATGAAAATTCAACTTGCCACAAACCACTTTTTGATCTTTTTAAATATAAAATGCATGCTCTTAAAGCAGCACTTCACAAAAAAGGGTCCACATGTCTGGATAAAATTAATGAACACTATGCATCTATGGTAAATTGCTACAGTAATTTCAAGGCCACAAAAACTACCCTGCAGACAGTTAAGAGCTGTAACTATCATTAGCATTACAGCAGATTCTTTTGTGGCAGGTATTCGGGCAGATTCATTATTATAAATTTGTTTGTTCTGTAATTGTTTCACTGTGAATGACTGAGTTTGAAAATCTGCAGATTAAAAGCTGCATCCAGCTCATTTACTACAAACTAAAAACAAACTGAGTGACACAAAGACGGATTTAAAGCTGTGAGAAGGAATGTGTTCTTTAGTTAAATGAGAAAACTAAAAAAAATTAATATTGTGAAAAAGTCTTGAACCACCCCTCACTTTTTTTATAGTTTACTTCCAAGGAGCCAGTCTGGTACATTCTGGTCTTTATTTATTGTTTTAAGCTTTTCTAGCAGCTTTATTTAGTGTAGAGCTTTAATTCTGTTATTTGTTTCTAGCGCTGCAGCCGGTGGTTGCCTCTAGTCACAGGTGTGGCCGAGAAAATGGGAGTTCACTCACGTTGCAATTTGTATGTTTAGTGTGGTGTTGCAGTTTGTGTTTTACTGTAATTTGCCCAGTAAAAGAATACTTATTCTTTGTCCTTTACAGGTTTACAGGATTTACATGTTTAAAATAAAACATAATTAGCAATCACTGCCTTGTTCACTGTTACATTAGATTAATGCTAACTTAGATCTAAAATTCACTGGAAACCCCGACTCATCCCATGCTCAAGAAAGGGCCAGGAGCACAGAGCAATTCAAGGTATCACCAACTGCACAAATGGACCTTTATGATTTATTTCAGATCCATAAAGAGAAATGCATGATTAACAAAAAAGGCTCATGGGCAGTCACATCAACATGAAATACATGAATCAATGTATTCAAATCCATGCAGTGTGTATCATGTCATTACTGCTGGCATAATGTCAACAATCTTATGCAATAAAAAAATGCTCAACTGAATTTAAAGCTACATTATCAGATACTACACGTCATATCTTTGAAACATCTTCTTGCTAGATGAAATGTTAGACAGTCATAAAAATAATTCTATACAAACACTAATCCTTGTTTAATGTTTTTTCACTATGGTCAAACCTCAAACTGACTTGTTCCATATTGTCTCCTAAAAAGAAGATGCTGTCATTAGTCATTTCTCCTTCTCTTGTGTTCCTGATGAATGACCTGAAACACATAAAAATGATTTTATATACATACACACACACACACACACACACACACAGCTCAAAAAAAATAAAGGGAACACTCAAATAACACATCCTAGATCTGAATGAATGAAATATTCTCATTGAATACTTTGTTCTGTACAAAGTTGAATGTGCCCACAACAAAATCACCAGTGGAAATATAATTAAATAAACCAATGGAGGCCTGGATTTGGAGCCCCACACAAAATTAAAGTGGAAAAACACACTACAGGCTGATCCAACTTTGATGTAATGTCCTTAAAACAAGTCCAAACGAGGCTCAGTATTGTGTGTGGCCTCCCTACAACGCCTAGGCATGCTCCTGATGAGGTGGCGGATGGTCTCTTGAGGGATCTCCTCCCAGACCTGGACAAAAGCATCCGCCACCTCCTGGACAGTCTGTGGTACAACGTGACGTTGGTGGATGGAGCAAGACATGATGTCCCAGATGTGCTCAATCAGATTCAGGTCTGGGGAACAGGCGGGTCAGTCCATAGCTTCAATGCCTTCATCTTGCAGGAACTGCTGACACACTCCAGCCACATGAGGTCTAGCATTGTCCTGCATTAGGAGAAACCCAGGGCCAACCGCACCAGCATATGGTCTCACAAGGGGTCTGAGGATCTCATCTCAGTACCTAATGGCAGTCATGCTACCTCTGGCGAGTACATGGAGGGTTGTGCGGCCCTCCAAAGAAATCCCAACCCACACCATTACTGACCCACTGCCAAACCGGTCATGCTGAAGGATGTTGCAGGCAGCAGATCGCTCTCCACGGCATCTCCAGACTCTGTCACGTCTGTCACATGTGCTCAGTGTGAACCTGCTTTCATCTGTGAAGACCACAGGGTGCCAGTGGTGAATCTGCCAATCCTGGTGCTCTATGGCAAATACCAAGCGTCCTGCATGATGTTGGGCTGTGAGCACAACCCCCAGCTGTGGACATCGGGCCCTTATACCATCCTCATGGAGTCGGTTTCTAACCGTTTATGCAGACACATGCACATTTGTGGCCTGCTGGAGGTCATTTTGCAGGGCTCTGACAGTGCTCCTCCTGTTCCTCCTTGCACAAAGGCGGAGGTAGCGGTCCTGCTGCTGGGTTGTTACCCTCCTACGGCCTCCTCCACGTCTCCTGGTGTACTGGCCTGTCTCCTGGTAGAACCTCCAGCCTCTGGACACTACGCTGACAGACACAGCAAACCTTCTTGCCACAGCTTGCACTGATGTACCATCCTGGATGAGCTGCACTATCTGAGCCACTTGTGTGGGTTGTAGAGTCCGTCTCATGCTACCACGAGTGTGAAAGCACCCCCCAACATTCAAAAGTGACCAAAACATCAGCCAGAAAGCATAGGTACTGAGAAGTGGTCTGTGGTCCCCACCTGCAGAACCACTCCTTTATTGAGTGTGTCTTGCTAATTGCCAATAATTTCCACCTGTTGTCTATTCCATTTGCACAACAGCATGTGAAAGTGATTGTCAATCAGTGTTGCTTCCTAAGTGGACAGTTTGATTTACTTGGAGTTATATTGTGTTGTTTTAGTGTTCCCTTTATTTTTTTGAGATACTGTAGAAAAACAAAAAATGCATGAAAAGAATGTTGCTGCCAATCAGTGACTCATCTCAGGGCCTAATAAAAATAATAATCCAATCGTCCCCAAACTGCATTTTATGGAAATTATTTTAGTTTTTTTTTCCCTTAAAAACACAGTGGCACTGTGTAACTAAATTGGCCTTTAAAGGGTTAAAATTTTTCAGTAAGTATATCATATTTGGTATCTATGTGTCAGGCTGAAGTAGTTCTAAAAGACTAGATCATTTAAAGTGGAAAAAAAAATGATTACTTTCTCCTCACCTCCTCCCTGAACCGATCACTTTCAAAAACAACCAATCAGAGCCAGGAGGAGGGTCTTAGCACTGTCAATCACTCCTCATGTATGTGCTGCTCAATGTAATGATGTGCAATACTGCAAGATTTGGTATCGATCTGATGCCAAGTAAATACTGGGCCAGTATCGCCGATACTGATACCGATACTTTTTAATGACTATGAAGAATTTTCATGAAGTTTTAGTGGTTTGAGATTTTTTTCTTTTGGATCATTATTTGTTAAAACCCAGGCCAGAATTTGGCAAATTTATAGGTAAGTAGAAAATACTTTATCAAAATAAAATTTATAGTTCTGAAACAATAGAACATTAACCTCCTCTTGTTGAACATTATACCTCTGAACGTGCCGAACGTGACACATTGTACTTCAAAAGTGCAGGAGTTCTGGCAACAAATACCCTATATGGCTGTGAAGTGCAGTTTCTGAGCTTTCAGGAACCCTTTTGAATTTTTCCGATAGGACAAAAGGTCGAAGAGTTACGGTAAGAAGCCAGCTGATCAAAGTTCCTTTAATTAGCCTACTGATACGCTACTCCACCGACTCTACGCTGATACGCTACTTTTTAACCAGCTGCCATTGCCATTCTTCCAGATGACATTTGGCAGGTCAGACATTGATGTTGGACGAAAAGGCCTCGCTCACAGTCTCTGCTCTAATTCAACCCAAAGGTTGAGGTCAGGACTCTGTGCAAACCAGTCAAGTTTCCACATCAAACTTGGTCATCCAGGTCCTTGCATTGTGCACTGCTGTGCAGTCATGTGGGAACAAGATGGGTTAAGAAGCATTAAGAGTTTCTTTCACTGGAACTAAGCAGCTGAGCTCAACTCCTGACAAGCAACCCCACACCATTATCTCCACATCCACCAAACTTTACACTTGGCACAGTGTAATCATCCACATCCCATGGACGGTGAGAGGCCAGTGGCGGCCCCCGTTGCGCCAGGGTTCGGTCTTCTCAGAGTCGAGTTGTTTGGGAATGCAATCCATTATTTGGGTGTGGCTGTAGCTCAGGAGGTAGAGCGGGTCACCTACTGATCGGACGATCTGCAGTTCAATTCCTGGCCAATGAATCCTGGGGCAAGATACTTAACCCCAAGTTGCTCTCCGACACAAGCGTTGGAGTGTGAATGTTAGATAATCAAAAGCACTTCGCTTAGTTAATCATGGAAGTGCTTGTATAAATGTGGTAAATGTAAACGTGTTGTATAAGCACTTTGAGTGTTCAGATCAGAGTAGAAATCAGTCCATTTAATCAGACAAGTACTGTTCTTCTGGCAATCACCAAACCAAGACTCATCCATCGGATTACCAGATGGAGAAGCTGGTGAATTGTCATTCCAAAGAACACGTCTCCACTGCTCGAGCGTCCAGCAACGGCATGCTTTACACCACTGCAGCCAACGCTTTGCATTGCACTTTGTGAGGAAAGGCTTGGATGCAGCTGCTCAGGCATGGAAATCCATTTGGCATTATACTGTACACTCAGTTCTTTGCTTTAACAAAAGTAGCAAATTAAATCCATAACACTGAAAAGCTGAAAAATTGACTCTCAGCCTAAAACAGATCTGCAGTACATTAAAAATTATAATATTTTATTATTAATAATTAACAGTATTGAAATATTATAAATATTATTAATAATATGTAAACAGAAGGTGTAACAACTAAATACCTGTGGTTGATTTCGGATTCACATTATCGTAGGCAGAGCTCTCCTCTGGGTCACCATGTTGCCCTGTTATAGTGATCAGATGAAACCATTTAAAAACACCCTCTGTCACATTTAGTGATCATAATTATATTTTTTCAGCTTTATTATGTCTTCTTTTGAGCACTCACTTGGTTTGTTATTAACTTCTAATTTTATGACCAGCACCTGTGTGTGTGTGTGTGTGTGTGTGTGTGTGTGTGTACAAATGGAGGAGCTAGGCTGAGGGACTGCTGCACCCCAGGACCCAGGGAATACTTCTGTTTTGCCTGCCTCATACCTCATTATTATATAATTAAATAATTAATCAATTAATTAATTAAATTTGCTTTAACAAAATTAGCACATTGACTCCATAACACTGAAAAGTTGTGAAATCGACTCTCAGCCTAAAACAGATCTGCAGTACAATAAAAAATATAATTATTTTATTATTAATAATTAATAGTAATAAAATGTTATAAATATTAATATCATTAATAATACGTAAACAGAAGGTGTAACAACTAAATACCTGTGATTGATTTCGGATTCACAGTATCGTAGGCAGAGCTCTCCTCTGGGTCACCATGTTGCCCTGTTAAGGTGATCAGATGAAACCATTTAAAAACAAACACCCTCTGTCACATTTAGTGATCATAATTATATTTTTTCAGCTTTATTATGTCTTCTTTTGAGCACTCACTTGGTTTGTTATTAACTTGGAGATGAATCACAGATGAGACATTGGCGTAATCACCTTCTGTTTGATCTGAAATAATGTTGATTTTAATGACGATCAGTTATTTTATAATCACACATTTTCTACAAACTATATATTAATTAGATAATTAAAGTGCATATTGTACCATTTTCATTGTTTTCAGAGCCTCTGATTGCCTCATAGACAGAGCGATCACCTGCATGTCAGAGAAAATCAGTCACCTCATGTCTGTGATACTAATTTAAACACAAGTATTCTTGCCAATCACATTTATATTAAATGTTATTCTTTCAGCTTTATTTAATTTAACAATGTTAAAGCTGAAGCAGATGTAATAAGTACAGTCTCAATGCAAAAAGCATCAAAAATATTTTAAACTAGATGAAAGACTAACCATGAAGAAGAGAGGAGTACACTTGCTGTTGAGTTTCATGCTGACTGACCCTCTGGTCCTCAGCAGAACCTTCATTAAACATTTGAAATAAGACATTTGCTTTTACATAGTTATATGTTATTATATTATTGGGACGAGTTTTCAGTTCAAGACCATGTGGTGCATCTGTGTATTTAAATATTTAAAGAGTAAAATAATATCAGAAGAAAAACAAAAATCTCACCTTTGCACTTTTTGTACAAGAGGAGGAAGAGGAAAATAAAAATGATTCCAGAAATGAACCCAACGATCACCAGAACAAGAAATAAAGAGCTGTGAAGACTGGACACAGCTACTGGAAATAAGAAACATTGACTGTTAATAAACTGAAGTGAATTTTGAAGCTGTTTTAGGCACGTTTAACTACATTATTGATGACAAACCATAAAGCTCTCTTTTATGATCATATTATCATGCAATAGACAAGGTACCTGCTGTAAACATTTTTGAACAAGCCGTTTACAATAAGTCTTTTAAAGTGAAAGTTTTTAATCCTGCTCACCTTTAACTAACATCCAGCTCTGTGGTGACTCTCTTCCTGAGTATACACACTTGTAGAAACCTTCATCAGACTTTGACACTGCAGAGATGTTCAGCTCCTCTCGGGTATCACTTTGAATAAGTTTGTCATTGTGATAGAAAAACACATTGGAAAGTATCTTTTGTGTTCTCAAACTGCAGCTCAGACTAACAGAAGCTCCTTCAGTCACAGGATGAACAGGACTCACCAGGATAGGACCATCAGGATCATCTGTGAAACATAATTTATGAATTGGCTTTGCTCTGAGCTCTCACAGCAGCTTGATGAATGAGGAAATGTGTCAGTGTCAGTCAACTGGAATGGGCTCCTGGGCTTATTTATTTATTTCAGTTAAATTAGAATAATTTTTTCAAATCTTATTTGACTGCACTTTTTAAACAGTAATCTTAAGGAATAAAGGTCTGATAATGCAGATATTGAATCTATTGCAATACATAAAATTGAGTACTTATTTATGGGCAGACAGACAGAGTGCATATTGTGCTGCTAGAACCTAAATTTTCTGAACAAATGATGAAATTATTTTTGATCTGCTATATCACATACAGTGATGTACACCAGGTTATTGGGACAATCAGTAACATACCCTGTACAGTGATGTTGACCCCTTTACTGAACTCTCCTGATACAGACTCACACCAGTACACTG
Source organism: Pterophyllum scalare (assembly GCA_024447675.2). Lineage (NCBI taxonomy): Eukaryota > Metazoa > Chordata > Actinopteri > Cichliformes > Cichlidae > Pterophyllum > Pterophyllum scalare. The sequence goes on along the minus strand of JAMQGT020013011.1, from coordinate 14,377 downwards.
CAGTATCTGACTGTGACATGTGATTGATGTTACATGTGGATCCAGTCATTCTCCTGCAGTCAGACTGTTCAGTCGGCCATCCTCAGAGAGCTTCATCACTCTCCACTCAGCAGAGTTTCCCTCACAGGTCAGTGACACAGAGTCAGAGGTGAAGTGTTGCACTCTGTCAGGACTCACTGTGAGAGACGCTGCTGAATGAACATCTGGAAACATGCAGGGAGGAGACAAAGCTCAGAAATTTCAAATATTTCTTTAATTTTTTTTTATTTTCTGCAAACAAGTTAACAAGATGCAGTGTTTAGCTAAATTTTTCAGAAGTAAGTAAGTAAGTAAAGTTTTATTTATATAGCACCTCTCAAGACATAGATCACAAAGTGCATCACAACATTAAACAGATTATAATTGGAGTTGGGTGGGGAATGTGTTTATTTAAAATTAACCAAACGCAAGCCTAAAAAGATGAGTTTTTAGCTGTTTTTTAAAAGACATCACTGAATCTGCAGTTCTTATACACAAGGGGACAGAGTTCTAGAGTCAGGGAGCTACTGTTGCAAAAGCTCTATCTCCCTTAGTTTTCAGCCTTGTATGATGTAAGGCCAGTAGGCCTTTATCACATGACCTCAGAGACCTCATGGGAATGTACAGATGCAAGAGTTCACTGATATAAGTTGGGGCTTGACCATGAAGACTTCTATATGTTATGACCAGACTCTTAAACTGGACTCTGAAATTAATGGGGAGCCAGTGTAGCTGGATCAGTAACAGTGTGGTGTGAGAATACTTGGAAGATTTTGTCAGCAGCCTAGCAGCAGCATTCAGATGCATCTCTCAGGTCCTGTGTCAGGATTTCATCATCATCATCTAACTTAAGGTCACATTGTTTAAAATCTTCACCGCTAGATGTCAGTAGATGGCAGATTGCAATCAGCTGAGGTCTTTTTTTCTTTCAAGTGCATAATCATAGCTACGGTGACTGTTATGAAACAAACGTGTTTTAGTCAGCCAAGAGAGATCGAAAACATTAAATTGAGACTGTATCTCATAATGAGCACAGCCGGTGTGTTTCTTCTACTCTTTGGACCAGATCCCAATCTTCTCTAGAGTATTTTCCTATCTCTGGAAGACTATCAGTTCACTGTTTACCTCAGCTGTCAATGCCACATGAGAAGTGTCCGCTTTTATTTACTCTCATGCAGACTTTTTAACTCTGACATAAAATGCAATTCAACATAGGAGATGTTGTCCTACCCATATACAAATATGGTGGAAACATGGAGCAGTACCTGCTTCTCATTTATGATAATGCCTTAATTTGTTGAAAACATAATTAAACACTAATCAGTGTATATTTACACTCCAAGGTCAACTGTTAGATCAGGAAATGGCTGGGTCTACCCCAGAGACTTCCATATTTGCCTGTTTGGGAAGAATGCACTGCAGCTGCCACTGAAGTCAATCCTCCTGGGACAGACAGGAGAAGGTGAGGCTCAGCCTCAATGACAACTCACCAGATCCATCTGTGCCGACTACCAAGGCACCAGTTTGAACAGGTTAAGTGGAAGGCAGAACTTGCAGTTGACCCGACCATCAGCAGTCTGAAGCATCGAGAGATTGTTGGCAGGATTCAGTCCCGGAGAACTGGCTTGGGGTGGGGGACTGCTCCAAAGTTGTGGTCCAAGGCCACAAGAAAGGAGAGTTTTGAGCTAGTGATCTCCGAAGTGGTGAGGACCGAAGAGGAGCAATACAAGATCAAAGCCCTCAGCCAAGAACAGCAAGGTGGATGGACAACCTGTGAAGTAGAACCATAGGTTGGGCTGATATTCAGAAGATTCCCCAAGCCAGGCTGAACTTCCTCATAAGGCCCACCTACAACACTCTGCCAAGCCTAAGTAATCTCTGCTTGTGTTATGGCTCAGAGGACAGATGCCAACTCTGGAATGCCCCAAAGCCAAGCCTGCAGCACATCTTGTCAAGCTGCAAAATAGCACTGGCCCAGGGGTGATACAGGTGGCACCATGATTGAGTCTTGAGGAAGCTGGTGGAGATCCTGGAGGTGTGCAGGCTGAAATGAACCAGGGAGTAACCAACACCAACACCAAGGCAGGTGATCCATTTCATCAGAGAAGGAGGAGGGGCCCACAACATCACCCAACCAAAGAAATCAGCCCCAATGGGCAGCTGTGAGTAGAACCTGAGAGTGGACCTCGACCGGCAGCTCAGGTTCCCAACTGAAATCCCCACAACCAACCTGAGACTGGACATGATTCTCTGGTCTGCCCTGGCCCGGGCAGTGATCATGGCAGAGCTAACAGTTACATGGGAAGGAGGAATGGAGGCAGCCTTTGAGAGGAAAAAAGACTGGTATCATGACCTTATAGCCGAGTGCAGAAAAAAGTGTGGTCAGCTGTCTGCCACCCAGTCAACTGCAGGGGATTTGTGGGAGCATGCACCCAGTGCTTCCTGAAGAGTATGCGTATCACTGGCCCCAGATTCAGAAAGGCCTTGAAAGATCTGGCAGAGTAAGCAGAACAAGGAAGCTTCTGGCTTTGGTTAAGAAAGAAAGACCAGGTGTGGCAATGGTCATAGGTTAGCTGTAGGGGGCAGCAGGGAGTGAAAATTAATGTAGTGAAACATCAATGCAGAGTGGCTACCCGCTGATGAACCTACAGCTACATACGTTGGTATGTAGAGGGGTGGCAAGCTAATAGCTAATAACTATTTGAGAATCACTTTGTTGTTGCAACAATAATAATTTATATCTGTCAGATTCAGCTAAATATTTGAAAACAATATAGTCAATTGTTTTTGCGACAGGCTGTTAGTAACAATGTGCCAAAAGATACAATTTAAAATTAGTTCTCTCCTAAATTATGTGTTATGTGCAAACAGCACTGATTCATCCCTTGAATCAGGTGCTTCTTTTAAATCACAGAATGACTCACAGGTCAATGTGTCTTAACAAACACAATAAACATTCCTCTGAAATGGTTGGTACAAAGACTACACTGAAAATAATTGAAAAAGCTGCCAAAGAAAGAATTTAATGACCTTCAGAAAGCCTGAAGAACTATTGTTCATGATCACTTTTGAAAAATGACAAGGGTATTGGTACTTGGAAGCAAAATATAAAGAAATAAGGGGTTTGCTCAAGACTTTTGCACAGGAGTGTATGTCTTCTTTTCATACATATTCAGTATCAGTTGAGTGCATCTCAGTGAAAGAAAGATATTGGTGAATAACAATGGTGTCATAGCATCAGCTTAGTGGAAGGAGAGAAACAAACTGACCTGCAGACCAGACAAACTTTGGGTCACTGTGATCAGTGTGATACTCTGGGTCTCCTCTTCCAGCTCTACACACATATCCTGCTGTGTGTGTCTGTCCATCAATGATGTAGGAGTCCTGTGCAGTCCCACTGCCATCAGGTAGCAGCTCATACATGTAGGATTTCTCTGATAGATCAGGAACAGCTTTATACCAGTAGAAGCTCCATCCTGCAGACGGATGTTCAACCTCACAGTTCAGAGTTACTGAGGCTCCAGGACTCAGCCATGATGGAGACACAGTGAGGACAGGACAAGATTTATCTGTTAGAAAGCAATTTTCCCATAATGAAAATATGTTACAATGTGTATATGATTATTCCTAATCTATTTCACTATTACATTTATTTCTAGAGGAAGCAGCACGGGAGCGCCACAGGGCACGTTCCTCTCACCCTTTCTGTTCAGTCTGTACATTTCAAACTCCAGGTACAACACAGACCATTGCCACCTACAGAAGTTCTCAGATGATACAGCCATCATCAGATACGTATCAAATGGGAACGATGAGGAATACAGGGGGGACATCACTGACTTTGTTGGCTGGTGTGAGACCAACGCACTCCAAATCAACGCCAGCAAGACGAAGGAGATGGTCATAGACTTCAGGAGGAAGTCACCCCGTACAGCACAGGTGAACATCCAGGGAAAGGACATCGAGACAACTACCTGGGTGTTCACCTCAACAACAAGCTGGACTGGACTACAAACACGGATGTCCTGAATAAGAAGGGCCAGATGTCGACTCCACCTGCTGAGGAGACTGAGGCCCTTCGGTGTCTACAGGACTCTGTTAAAGACTTTTTATGACTCAGTGGTAGCATCTGCCCTTTTCTTTGCAGTGGCCTGCTGGGCGGGTGGATGTACTAAAAGCGACAGGAGCAGGATTGACAAACTGGTGCGGGGGTCGAGCTCTGTGCTGGGATGTCCTCTGGAGTCTGAGATAGTGGTGGGTGAGAGGAGGATGTTAGCAAAGCCGACATCCATCATGGACAACCCCCGTCACCCTCTGCATGAGGCCGTGGGTGAGCAGCTCCTTCAGTCAGAGACTGAAACACCCTCACTGCAGGAAGGAGCGCTTTGACAGGTCATTCATCCCAACAGCAGTTAGACTGTATATAACACATCATGATGTCATGAATCACTTGAAAACTTTACCACCACTGCCATTGAGGATACATTTTTATTTATTACACTCTCAACCATATAATGCATATCGTCTATGCTGTGTACCATACCGGCTACAAATGTATATAGTGTTTTGATGTGTATGTATTTGTATATGTGTATTGATATTAAAATACACTGCTCAAAAAAATAAACGGAAAACTTAAGCAACACAATATAACTGCAAGTAAATCAACTGTCCACTTAGGAAGCAAAACCGATTGACAACCAATTTCACATGCTGTTGTGCAAATGGAATAGACAACAGGTGGAAATTATTGACAATTAGCAAGACACACTCAATAAAGGAGTGGTTCTGCAGGTGGGGACCACAGACCACTTCTCAGTACCTATGCTTTCTGGCTGATGTTTTGGCCACTTTTGAATGTTGGTGGTGCTTTCACACTCGTGGTAGCATGAGATGGACTCTACAACCCACACAAGTGGTTCAGGTAGTGCCGCTCATCCAGGATGGCACATCAATGCGAGCTGTGGCAAGAAGGTTTGCTGTGTCTGTCAGCGTAGTGTCCAGAGGCTGGAGGCGCTACCTGGAGACAGGCCAGTACACCAGGACCGCTACCTCCGCCTTTGTGCAAGGAGGAACAGGAGGAGCACTGCCAGAGCCCTGCAAAATGACCTCCAGCAGGCCACAAATATGCATGTGTCTGCACACTTGGTTAGAAACCGACTCCATGAGGATGGTATGAGGGCCCGACGTCCACAGATGGGGGTTGTGCTCACAGCCCAACACCGTGCAGGATGCTTGGCATTTGCCATAGAAAACCAGGATTGGCAAATTCGCCACTGGCACCCAGTGCTCTTCACAGATGAAAGCAGGTTCACACTGAGCACATGTGACAGATGTCACAGAGTCTGGAGACGCCGTGGAGAGCGATCTGCTGCCTGCAACATCCTTCAGCATGACCGGTTTGGCAGTGGGTCAGTAATGGTGTGTGGTGGCATTTCTTTCGGAGGGCCGCACAACCCTCCAAATGTGCTCGCCAGAGGTAGCATGACTGTCATTAGGTACTGAGATGAGATCCTCAGACCCCTTGTGAGACCATATGCTGGTGCAGTTGGCCCTGGGTTCCTCCTAATGCAGGACAATGCTAGACCTCATGTGGCTGGAGTGTGTCAGCAGTTCCTGCAAGATGAAGGCATTGAAGCTATGGACTGGCCCGCCTGTTCCCCAGACCTGAATCTGATTGAGCACATCTGGGACATCATGTCTCGCTCCATCCCCACTCAACCACAGACTGTCCAGGAGTTGGCGGATGCTTTAGTCCAGGTCTGGGAGGAGATCCCTCAGGAGACCATCTGTCACCTCATCAGGAGCATGCCCAGGCGTTGTAGGGAGGTCATACAGGCACGTGGAGGCCACACACAATACTGAGCCTCACTTTGACTTGTTTTAAGGACATTACATCAAAGTTGGATCAGCCTGTAGTGTGTTTTTCCACTTTAATTTTGTGTGTGACTCCAAATCCAGGCCTCCATTGGTTAATAAATTTGATTTCCATTGATGATTTTTGTGTGATTTTGTTGTCAGCACATTCAACTTTGTACAGAACAAAGTATTCAATGAGAATATTTCATTCCTTCAGATCTAGGATGTGTTATTTGAGTGTTGTGTATATTTTATGTATGGAGTGTTTTCTGTTCTATTTTATTTCATTTGTTTTATTCATCCTTTACTTCTTCTCTGTACTGAGCTGTAATGCGCAAATTTCCCCGTCATGGAATCATTAAAGTTTTCTCTTATCCTCTTATCTTATTTATAAATTACTCCTTTCCTGTTTTCTAAATGATGCTTCTCTTCAAGGTATCCATCATAGCAATTCTCCCCCATCTGCTGCTTTGCTCTAGTGCTCTGTCTTTCTGATGACTTCAGCTTCAACTTATAGTGATCCTCAGGGATCAGAATACATCTGTTTACAGTTTTTTTTCTGTTTATTTATTTCATTGTTGTACTCAAGTGATGGAGCAACTGATCAGCATTACACTCCCTATACCAGCTGAATAAGTGTCTGACAAAATACAATGAGCTGCTATCAGCTGCAGCTCTAGGACTAAAAATGTAACAAGCTTTGTAGGCACTTTCATTTCTCCTGTGTTGACCATTGTGTGTGACATTTGTACAATGTAGATCCCACAACAAACATGACTTACTTGATGCTGACAGTGTGAAGGCTTCACTCCACCCTGTTGAAGAATATGAGTCATCTCTGCGTCGACTCTTACACATGTAGTCTCCACTGCTGGACTCAGAAACTCTGAATGTCAAATAATTATTTTGTGTCCACTGTGTGGTTTGCCTGGGTCCTCTCCATTCATACTCCCACTCAGTGGGTTCACCTCCTTCCTGCACCTCACATGTCAGAATGATCGTCTCACCACTGAATATCTGAGTCCAGTTGTGTTGTTGTTGTTTTACAGCAACTTTATTGGAAACTGTTTACAGATGTTAACAGTTGAGACACAAACAGAAACATGAAATCAACAGAGAAAACTTAACATTGTATGTTTGCTAATCATGAGTGAATGTTTCAAACTAAATTACTGAACTCACAGGTTATCTCAATGGTGACTTCATCACTCATACCAATGTAGAAAACTGGGTTTCCTCTTCCTCCTATGCAGCTGTAGATTCCTCCTTGAGATACTCTGATAACTCTTGTTGTGTTGATCATCACTTCTGATTTGAACTTCAGTGGTGTCTTTGGGTGTGTCTGAACCACTCATATTCCCACTCAGCAGGACTCCCCACAGAGCAGGTCAGTGTCACACTGCCCCCTACTGGTATGATTGTTGTTCCTGCTGTCAGTGTGGCCCTGGGTTTACCTGCAGTTGATGATAGAGGAGGAAAAACAACACAAGGATGTTACAACAGTAACTCAGGTTGTAGATCTGTAAATAATCCCGGTGTAACTGTTTGCCCATTCTCTGACCTGAAGAAGTCACACTGCATGTAAACTAAGACATTTACAGGGCTCTGTCTGCTTTTTGGTTTAGATAACACAAACATCAGTCACCTTAAAATTCATGAAGCTTTTGCTGTTTCTTCTTTTCCCCTTTTAAATGTAATTTTATCCACAGTTGTTGCTTTATATTAAAACACACACATGTAGTAATGATGATCACAGAGTCTGTGAGAATTTCAGTGCTGTATACACTGTGAGCAAAGTAAAATACAGACGTCCTGGTTAAAGTTTCACAGCATCAGAAAAACGTTTCCAACGTTCCAACATTAATTAAATGTATTTTATAATTCAGATGAGTATTTGAACATAGATCATAAATTTATGGTCTTTGCCAACTGCTGAAACAATTCAGCATTTTTTCCGCCACAAACTCACTCGGTGCCCGGCCAAAAAACGGGTTCAGCTCTTTCACTGCAAGCTAGCTGGTCTGGAACGCGTGACACAAGCAGCAGAAGGGCATGACTCTGAATCTCTTTCGCTGCTGTGAATTAGGTTGGGCCCTAAGGCTGAACTTGCTGCTTTGTGTCAGTTTATACAGATACAATTATAGATGTCCTGGTTAAAGTTTCAGCATGAGAAAAAGTTTCCATGATGACATCATTTAAATGTATGTTGGGAATTTTTATCACTCTGATATTTTTATTTCACTATTACTATTTTATATCATTTCTCATCAATTATGTTAGTCATGCACACTGGTATTATATATCATTTATTAGTACCTATATTAATAACACACACTGAAATGATGATCACTGTGTGCTTTAGATCAGTAAAATTAGACTGAGGCCTGTTGTATTCACTTCCTTGGATGTCAGGGCCTCACCTTTAGCTGCTAAAACCACTCTCCTCTATATTTAAAGCTTCACTTTTGGCATAATACTTTATCACCTTTTAATAAAGGTTATTCACCCTTTTGACTCACTTCTTTTTTCCACTCTTTTTTACTTCATTTTTCACTTCAGACTTTTTTAACTTCACTCACTGCCCTGTCCTCTCCTTCTACTCTTCCTGTTCCTGCATCTTTGTCTGTGTTTCTCTCTTATTCTCTCCGTCTGTGTCTGTGTTTATATCTCAGTCTTAACTAAGTTACTGTCTGTGTTTTGTGTAACTAAGATGTCTAATAAACAGCCTGCACCGGAACCTGTTCATCCCAGTGATTCTTTGGAAACTTTGGTTTTAATCGGGTTTGAATTTTCATCCAAAGGGAACATGGAGACTCTTAAAATTGTTACCAAAATGTATTTTATAATTCAGATGAGTATTTGAACAGAGATCATAAATTTATGCTGTTGTTCAATGAGGACTTACCTGATACAGTTACAGAGACAGTGTTACTGCTCTTTGTATCACCTGAGCTCTTCCTGCGACCAGAGCACTGATATTCACCACTGTCACCTGTAGAAATAAATGGTAATCTGTGGGCTTTGTTTGTGTTGTAGGGGATGAATTCTTGCCCATCCTGGTTGAGTTTGTATTCCCAGTCAGTGTCTGCTCCTTCATTCATGTCACATATGAAGGTAACAAACTCTCCGATGAAAAAACTGGAGCAGTTGGGTTCAATGGTTAGCTCAGCATCTAGAATCCAACACAAACACACCATTAACAATCTAACACACGTTTATGTACTATGCATGACACAGTCTGTATAAATATGTTTATCATAAAAATAAATATAGTGATAAGATTGATGAAGTACGCTGAGTTGAATCTTTATTAATAAACAAAGAGAGAAATGAAACAGTGAAAGTGTTCAGTCACCTCGAGCGTGTCCAGTGCAGAGGAGCGTACAGAGCACTACAATAAAGGCAGAAACGTCAGACATCATCAAACTAAAAATACACTCAAATATGGCAGAAATAAAACACTTGTGTCATGGTTCTGGGCCGGTGGCCCAGTGTTTTATGTTTGGTATTCAGGTCTGCGTCCTTGTCTTGTGTCAAGTCTGCGTCTCTGTTCCCCTGTGTCACTTCCTGTTTTCTTTTGACAGTCTCGTGTTCCCTGTGTTTTGTGTTTAGTTTACTTCCCCCTGTGAATTTAGGTTAATTTGGTTCACCTGTGTTCCCTCCTGTGTTCTATTCCCTCATCAGTCCTCTTGTGTATTTAAGCCCTTGATTTTCCTTTGTTCTTTGTTCGGGTCCTTGTTGTCTGTTCGTCCATGTGATGTCGGCTGCGTGTTTAGTTTCGCTTTGTCAAGTGGTTTCGAGTTTTGTATTTAGTCTGGTGTAGCTGGCCCTGGCCAGCCAGTAAAATAAGAGTTAAAACACACGTCCGCACCTGCCTGCGTCCTGCTTTGGGGTCCTCCCTGCCCTCCCCGCACCAGCCGTGACATCTGGGCTTACCAGTGGCTGTTGTGATTGGCTGCATTTTAGATTAGGATGTAAAATGCATCAAATGATCACAGATGAAGAAACAAACCTTTCTTAGATGAACTAAAGCAGCTCCACTCTAATCTGAGTCAGTGCACTAAAATCTAATCCAGGCTACAAACAACCATGTTGATAACAAACATGAGAGTCCTCTGTTCAAATGAACTGAAATGCTACAAATGACTGATACTCTGTTCTTCTCACTCAAACATGTTTATCAGTCAGTATGAATCAAACTATAGAAGTCAGTGATGTACTCACAGAATAGGCCCAGCTCACAGAGCAAAGTGGGTCCCATCCTCACATCCAGCAGAGACACGTCTGAAAACTTCTACAACTTCCTGTAAAGAGAAAGAGTGAAGCAGCAGCTACGACACACCAACAACTGGGACCAACACAAAGACTTTTTAAACTTCTCTCTGCTTCCTTCCTTTGACTCAGAAATGACACAACTTAGCAGGTCTGACCACAGCATAGGTGACATGTTTATCCTCTCCTGCTGCTGCAGAAAAATGTTATGAAATGGCCTTTAACACAAATGAAACAATCATAGACAAACAATAAGTTGTATTATGCATGTGTGAGCTTGACTGGGGGGGGGAAGAAGCAAAATGAAGACATCACAAGTTCTAAATGTGAAGTACATTAATGTAACAGCCCATAAACACAACAAGAACACAACTCTGGGTCCACCTTCCCACACTATACACACACTGATTGTACCATTTATGGACATGCTAATTACTCTTTTCATAAACTATCAGTAGCATCGAACTTTTATCTTCTCACACATTCAGATATAATATTCACATAAATCCATTCTCAAAACAATTTTTAATTTAGCAAACCTCCAACTGTACAGAAGTATACTTCCTGCCACAGATATGATCATCCAGTAGACTACTGCTGCTACTTTGCAAGGAACCATGAATCACTGATGATACACTAAAGGCTGCTGCACAGAATCATACTTTAATTCTGCAATAAATACATTTCCATCTAGAATGAATAAATTAATGTGTACAGGGTATACCCCACCTCCCAGCTGGGATAGTCTCCAGCCCACCTGTGACCCTGTTATATAAGCAGAAAATGGATTCATAAAGAAATATCAGCTCAAAAACAGAGATGTCATACTCACTGATAGTAAATGTTCACAGCAGGCGTTGGTAATCCACACACTCTAACACAAAACCTGTAACTAAATATACATATTTTTTCATTTTAATTAAAGCCAAGCTTCAGTAATGTAAAGTATCCTATTACATCACTGCAGATTCCTCTAAGATGAAACTCTGGTGTGGTCCTAAATTTATCGACAGGAAGTGCGCGAACTTGAGCAAAACTGAAATGTGTCAAAAATACAGAAGTGAGTGTGAGGCAAGATGATGTCCAGCCCCCTCTTCCCCCTCTCCGGCCCCCTCTTCCAGCTCGCCTCTTTTGCCTTAAAAGTTCCTGTAACTGTTGCATTAATAGAGATGACAGCTGTTGTTTATTTGTTTTTTTATACCACCCAGTAGCAAACAGTGTACCAAAGGCTCAAACCCACTGAGATAAAACTGAAGGAATACTTTAACTGAAATCAAATATAAGTTTCGTAAAAATACTGTGTGACTCTTCTATGAACCATTTCCACAGAGAACAATTGCTGCAAACCCAGCCGTTGTATGACTGTTATATTTGTGGTTCTTGTTTGGTTTCCTGATGCATTTTTTAATATAGATTTTAAACAGAGGTGTGATGGTGCCAGGCTAGAATTCACGCTTTGTAACCACAAAGCTGAAAATTTCTTACTTTACTCTTTATGTGGACAAAAGTTGAAGAGGAAGAAGAAAATGTGTAAGAAGAGATAGAAACATGATGAAGGCGTTTCTGCTTGGGGCCCAATTACACTTGTTGATTTAACATGACAATCCTCTATGTTCATAAGATTGTATAATATAATTTAGATCAATGAGCATTTTTTTTCGTAGTTATGTTTTACAAATATGAGGCACAACAGTGGGATGCAATGAAAATTCTGTGGCAAAAACTCACTGAAATAAATTTAATACACATTCAAAGTCAAGAAGCTGCTGTCTTCTTGTGTGTGGGACTTGACTGAGTTTAACTTTTTAATTAATTATTATTATTTAAATTGCCATCTGCTATTGTCAGAGCACACCCAGTATTAAAATCGCGAACAAGCAGAGCTGTCCACAGATCAGGTTAGGGTCACACTGCCCCCTGCTGGTTTGACTTGTCATCTGCTCGAACAAGTCCTCCAATCCAAGAAACGATATAGCTCTTACCCTGAAATACAACCCAGAGGAGTATTTCCAAAATGAGCGCCCCTACAGGTGGAGACAACACAACCTCATACTGTGAGACTGTGTTTAAATTGCAGGGTATTTATTTATTTGTTTTTAATGTAAAGGCCCTATTTCAAAAAGCTCATTTAGCTTGAAACTCTAGGTTTTTTAACCCTAAAATGAGGGAACCTGTTCCAGAAAAAAGGCTACCTTCAACTCTGAGTTAGTTATCATGGTAACAGACAATGTGGCAGGTTTTCTTCAACAAACTCTGAGTGTCTCCCTGACTCCTCCCCTCCTGCTGCACCTGAACCACCTGTCTGGCACTCCGATTCGTTTCCTCATTCATAAAGTCAGGAGAACAGAGAAATGAATTCATCTGCAGACGTTTATGTTTCTACTAGCACTGAAATCCCAGTTAAAAGTTGGTTCCTTATTTTTTGTAACATGAAGCTTTTACAGTCATTCATTCATCAACAGGCTGTAAGGACGGAGACAGCAGTTATGTCACAGAAGTTTTAATCAACACAGCTGCAGCTGTGAGACTGTTTAAATCACACTTGTCTGTATGAAGTTTTAGATACAGAACACACTGATCAATGACCAATAATCAATCATGGGTTGTGTTGCAAAAGGTCACTTATGGAAAAATGTCATCAACATGTTGAACATATATATGGTATGAGTCTGAATCTCAACATATTTTCCAGTCACCTAGATTGGTGATCACAGTCTCTATAACGGATCCGCAAACCACGTCCGAGTCCATCTGCACAGCAGGAGGGTCCAAAGATTAGATCCAGCTCCATCTAGATCTGTTAATAGTGGCTTCATTTCTGCATTCTTTAATTAAAATGTCTCATCCTCCCAAACCTGCACTGAAACATTTAAACCCTCTAAAGCTGAGATGTGTTTGCACTTATTGATAAAACTTTACCTTCATTACACACTTGGAAAGCTGTTTTGAATCAGCTAAATATGAAACCACAACTGACCTCTGACCTTTAACAGTAACTCAGTGAAACATCTCTGCTGTGGCTGTCAGAGAGCCGTCAAACCACTTTTTGATCTTTTTAAATATAAAATGCGTGCTCTTAAAGCAGCACTTCACAAAAAAAGGGTCCACATCTCTGGATAAAATTAATGAACACTACACATCTATGGTAAATTGCTACAGTAATTTCAAGGCCACAAAAACTACCCTGCAGACAGTTAAGAACCATAACTATCATTAGCATTACAGCAGATTCTTTTGTGGCAGGTATTCGGGCAGATTCATTATTATAAATTTGTTTGTTCTGTAATTGTTTTACTGTGAATGACTGAGTTTGAAAATCTGCAGATTAAAAGCTGCATCCAGCTCATTTACTACAAACTAAAAACAAACTGAGTGACACAAAGACGGATTTAAAGCTGTGAGAAGGAATGTGTTCTTTAGTTAAATGAGAAAACTAAAAAAAATTAATATTGTGAAAAAGTCTTGAACCACCCCTCACTTTTTTTATAGTTTACTTCCAAGGAGCCAGTCTGGTACATTCTGGTCTTTATTTATTGTTTTAAGCTTTTCTAGCAGCTTTATTTAGTGTAGAGCTTTAATTCTGTTATTTGTTTCTAGCGCTGCAGCCGGTGGTTGCCTCTAGTCACAGGTGTGGCCGAGAAAATGGGAGTTCACTCACGTTGCAATTTGTATGTTTAGTGTGGTGTTGCAGTTTGTGTTTTACTGTAATTTGCCCAGTAAAAGAATACTCCCAGAGTCCCAGCAGTGGGTGATTGGCTTCCTGCAGCCTGTACTATGACTGTCTTATTCTTTGTCCTTTACAGGTTTACAGGATTTACATGTTTAAAATAAAACATAATTAGCAATCACTGCCTTGTTCACTGTTACATTAGATTAATGCTAACTTAGATCTAAAATTCACTGGGAACCCCGACTCATCCCATGCTCAAGAAAGGGCCAGGAGCACAGAGCAATTCAAGGTATCACCACTTGCACAAATGGACCGTTATGAATTGTTTCAGGTCCATAAAGAGAAATGCATGATTAACAAAAAAGGCTCATGGGCAGTCACATCAACATGAAATACATGAATCAATGTACTCAAATCCATGCAGTGTGTATCATGTCATTACTGCTGGCATAATGTCAACAATCTTATGCATTAAAAAAGTTCAACTGAATTTAAAGCTACATTATCAGATACTACACGTCATATCTTTGAAACATCTTCTTGCTAGATGAAATGTTA